>CM068350.1:1044521-1077021 GCA_034769755.1 Odontamblyopus lacepedii | reverse complement strand
GGCCGGACACGCCGCTCTTCAGGGGGCAACTCCTCTGAACCTGATGGCTCAATGGTCATCTACTCTGACCGACGCCAATCCCCATTCCTGAAGCGAGCTGAGCTGGGTGGGACCGGCACCAACCGCCGCTCCTCTGCTGACTCCCAGCCTCCTTCTCCCCGCTACGCCTACGAGCCTCCTCTGTATGAAGAGCCACCCTCAGAATACCAGCCCCCTCCCATCTACGAGGAGCCCCCCTCAGACATGCAGCTGTCTGACTCCTCCTCCCTGTACGGCTCCAAGTCTCCCGCTCGCAAAAGCCCTGTGTCCTTGTATCACTCCCCAAAGCAGTCCCCCTATGGCCAGCTGGTCCTGACCCGGCAGAAGTGTCCCGAGAAGGCCCAGAGTCTGGAGTACAGCCCCGTGGGGAAGGAGTACGTCAAGCAGCTGGTGTATGTAGAACAGTCCACATCCAGCCCACGCTTTCGCACTGCAGACCGCCTGCTTCGCTACGGCACATCTGGAGGCTATGGGGGCTCCTATGGGGGCTCCTATGGGGGCTCCTATGGGGGCTCCTTCACCCTGCAGCACAGCCAGTCTCTGATCAGGGACCCGCGTCTGCTCCTGGACTACAGTGGGGAGGGTGGGGATGCTCAGAAGCTCTTGTATGAGGACTCTATCTCATGGTCGTCCAGCCAAACACACACCATATCCTCCTCTACCATCGGCCCCGGACCCTTCTCTCCGGGTGGGAACCGCAAACGCAAGAGCCGCAAACCCTCCCTGCCCCAGGAGCTGGCCCGCTGCGGTACAGAAGGAGAGGGGGCGTCTCCATCAGAGGCCATGCTGGCACAGGCTCGGCTTGCCTGGGAGGCTCAGCAGGTGATGAAGCAGAGGAGCAGCTGGGATTCAGGGCAGGTGGGGGGCTCGAAGGACGGCTATGAGAGTGACGGGGCCATGCCTCTGCCTTTGCCCGGCCCTGTGGTCAGGGCCTTCAGTGAAGACGAGGGCCTGGCTCAGACTGAGCAGCACTGGAAGAGGAGCACCTTTGACCGCCTGGGCTTTCCCCAAGCCCTGCTGGAGAAGAGCCTGTCTGTCCAGACCAACCTAGCCTCTCCAGAGCCCTTCCTCCACCCGTCCCAGGTGAGCCAGTCCTCTACCTTCAGCAGCTAGGATCATGTGGCTGCTTTATACAGAGCAGGAGATGCTTCCACATCTATGTAAACTTAGCCTTAATGGACATGTCTTCCTGTTTGCTGTCCCAGTCTGAAGACCTGGGTGCGTGTGCCCAGTTTGAGGCCAGTCGGAATGCCAGGAATATGATGCCCAGTGCCAGCTGTGGGGTCTTCCCAGAATTCTCCCTCAGAAAACCCTCCTCAGAAACAGACATCGAGAACTGGGCGTCCAAGCACTTCAACAAACACACACAGGTAAATCCCAGGCAACAGGAGCATGGTCTCCTGAGCTGGCAGTGAACTTTTATTTTTGTCCACAAATACCTTTTTATGGGGTACTAATTCTGTATATTAAGCTATAAACCTTTATGTTCATGGCAAAAGGAGAAATTAAATTTGTAAACTGGACAAAAGTTTATTTTGGTTGAATAGGTTTTGCAGCTCATCCAAGCTGCTTCTTCAGTTCGGGTCAGAATTCTGGAGGACACTGCCTTTAATCTGCCCGAAAGGAGGAGCTAACTACTCTGAAATTATTCTGAAACTAACACACCTACTTGTTTACAGTTTCTGTAAGTTAGCTGGCCTATTGAACTTGCCCTGAGTGTTTTATTGAATTTCTCCTTTTGCCATGGATTTTACCTGGACGAATGAGGAGTTTTACACACATTCTGTATATTCATTTTAACATTTTAGTTATTTTTCAAGCTTATTGTTGAGTACTAGATGCTGTGCCCCAATCCCAGGCTCCCCCTTCACTCTCTGTGCTGTGGTCAGGGTCTGTTCCGGAGGAAAGTGTCCATAGCCAACATGCTGGCCTGGAGCAGCGAGCCCATCAAGAAGCCCATGATCGTGACGTCAGACCGCACTGTGAAGAAAGAAGCTGTGGAGATCTTCAAACTCATCCAGACCTTCATGGGAGACCGACGCTGCAAGGCCGACCCCCTCAGTGTGGCTCTGGAGGTCTGGACTCCTCACAGTCTTCTCACAAATGAGTTTGTTAATGATTAAGGTTATCAAAAAATATTCCCAAATTCTAATCAATGAAATAAAACTGAAAAAAAAAACATGAAATAGGACAAAATTTAACCTTTATGGAAGAGAAAACTAGTAGAATAATAGAATAGTCTTAAAACAATCTGTACAAACGGCGTGGCTCTGGAGGATGTCAAAACATATAAATACCTCGGCATCTGGTTGGATTCATCACTGTCATTCACTATTCATATCAATAACCTTCAAGCAAAAGTCAAAGCCAAACTAGCGTTTCTTTTCCGCAATAAAGCTTCTTTCACTCATGCCTCCAAATACACCCTTGTGAAGATGACAGTACTGCCAGTTTTTGACTATGGTGACATTATCTATAGAACTGCACCTAATACAGTCCTTAAGAAACTTGACACACTTTATCATTCAGCCTTTGCCACTAATGCACCTTTCACACTCATCACTGTGACCTGTATAAACTGGTGGACGGGCCCTCCCTCCACACCCGGCGGCTCCATCACTGCTTTCTCTTTATATACAAGACGATCCTGGGCAAGACACCGCACTACCTGTCCTCCCTTCTTCATGCTGCTCATAACACTTATCAAACAAGATTCAGTAATTTAATCAGATTCAATACCGCTCCTCCTCCTTCTACCATTGGACGCAGTGCCTTCTGTTTTGCAGCAGCACATGACTGGAACACACTACAAAACACCTGAAACTCACAACTCTGATTCCGATCTCCACCTTTAAGAACCTCCAAAACGCGTTAGTTGAGTCTTGTTCATGCCGACATTCTAAACCATATTTACATACACTTATTTAAGCACTTTATTCTTGCTTTCTTCTTTACTGTGTGTCTTTTTAATGTAAAGGCTTGTTTAATGGTCTTGTGTGTATGTCTGTGTACAGTTGTATAGTTTGTCTCTATTTATTCCTGCAGCCTCTTGGCCAGGTCATGTCAATGAGAAGTGGTTCTCAAACAGTTTATCCAGATAAATAAAGGTTAAATAAATAAATACAAAATTACATGGTCATCTTAAAGAGGGGCTATTATACAAATTCACCATTTGAGCTTTCTACCCTGTTACAACATTATAGCCGCACTATTCATACCCTCTTTACAGGAGCAGGTCGATCCTGTATAATGCTCAGCCCACAAGCCTCCATCTTGTGATTCTTTTATTATTGTTGTAGTATTCAAACCAAGTTGTTTCCTTAGTATCAAAATCGAGTTTAAAATGTCAGTATAATGGCATAATACACACTAGTCGTACAGCTAGCCACCAGTATTGGGTTGGTTTATGAATCCCGCTGACTCTCTGCGTGAGCTTTAAGCTCCACCCTCAGTCAGGAGGGAAGACATGGAACTTGTGGATAGCCAAAGACTCACTTCCCCTTCTGTTCCTCAGGTGGTTGTGCGTGGCTGGAGTAACCAGGGCCTGCGTGATGAACTGTACATCCAGCTGTGTCGTCAGACTACAGAGAACTTCCGCTATGACAGTCTGGAGCGCGGCTGGGAGCTCATGGCCATCTGCCTGGCCTTCTTCCCCCCTACACCCCGCTTCCACAACTACCTGGAGGGCTACATCCAGAGGCACATGGACCCACTCAACGACAACAAGGGTGAGACACGTCACCTACCAGGGGCCGGTCTACCAGGGGCCGGTCTACCAGGGGCCGGTCTACCAGGGGCCGGTCTACCAGGGGCCGGTCTACCAGGGGCCGGTCTACCAGGTCAAGTGTGGGCAGGTGTGAATGTTCAATTTTTTATTAGTGGTTTTCCTGTTATTTTTTCAGTTTAGCCCAAGAGCACATCACACATTTGGATGAAGTAATCTGTAATGTAGAATTCAGACCCATTTTATGAAAAAGCAGGTTTCACAACAAACACACAAACATAGTCTTTGTATATTTCACTTGTTTTTTATTTCCTGTGCATTGCACAATAATAACAGTGCATAGTAATGCACCTTTGGCTTAGTTGAACCCTTGGATCTACCACAAGAGGGCGACAGGAGCACAGGGTGATGGTGTCCTGCCCTTGACTTTGAGCCGCTGCTCATGTGGAACTAATGCCTTCATCAAACTCTGGGCTGCAGCAGTCAGTGAGCACAGGAGACAGGAGTCTCTGTATGTGTGGTGTGTGGACTGATGCACAATATTCCATCTACTCATGTTCTGCTCCTGTTCTAGGAGTGGCCATCAGCAGCTATGCCAAATATTGCTACAGGAAGCTGACCAAGGCTGCTCTGACTGGAGCCAAGAAGGTATGGACCTTATACATCTGCTCATGTCTGTCTGCTGTGTGTAAGAGGCCTGTTGGGGTGAATCTACTTCACACGACACAACAGCATTAGAAGAACAGTAAATCTCATATTATATGGACAGATGGGTTGTATGGTCAGCAGAGGGCAGTAGAGTGCTCTGTGTTGTTGTCTGGTCAGGTTTTTTGTAGTATTTTATTATCCCTGTTGGGGAAATTGTCCTCTGCATTCACCCATCAGTTCAGGAGCAGTGGGCAGCACATGGGGCCCCCAGGGACCCATCTCCATAATCTTGCTAGTCTTGGTCAGGACTACCTCAGATGGAGGATTTTACCTATGGTGCATGTTTTGGCTTGATGGGGGAAACCGGAGAGCCACCCACGCACACAGGGAGAGAACATGCAAACTCTGCACAGGGCAGACCCCCTATGACCCGGGGATCAAACCCTGAACCGTCTTGTTGTGAGGCATGAGTGCTAACCACTCAGCCTCCGTGCCGCCAAAAGGTGTAAAATAATGGACTAGACAGTGGCGGCTCCAAAAAGATCATGTGGGTGTTTAATCTTCCCGACAGCCCCCACAGCAGGAGAACAGTGTTTATTCTTGGCCTTTTACAGCCTTTCCTCCCTTTTTTCAAGAGAAAAAATAAAACTATTAACAATTAAGGACAACAGTAGAGTTTATCCACCACCAAAAAAACAAAGAATAAGCACCATTATCTCTACACGATTGATAAATAAACTAAAATACAGCCTTAACCATTTGCCTTAGTTAAATCTGATGTGTATTAAACCCTCACGTCTTCACACATTGCACAATAATTCCTCCAGTGCGCCTCATGGTGCCGGTGCTGTGTGTGTGCAGGGTCTACAGAAGCCCTGTCTGGATGAGATCCGACACGCTCAGAAGGCCATCTTCAGCCCCTCTATGTTCGGCTCGTCTCTGGAGGAGGTCATGGCCCTGCAGAAGGAGCGTTACCCTGACCACCAGCTCCCGTGGGTGCAGACCCGCCTCTCAGAGGAGGTCCTGGGGCTCAACGGAGACCAAACTGAGGGCATCTTCAGGTCAGTCTGTTAACCACATCACCACACATGGAGCACGAAAGCTTTCGCAAATGTTACAGGGACATAGGATCCAAAATATTTAACTGTAGTTGAGATAAAATAAATATTCGTAAATTCTCAAGTACGAATTGAAAAGTTACGATATCAAGAATTACAATCACAAAATGAAAATTCACGCTTATGCTTTCTTCAGCATGAATACGAATTCAGACGCGACGTCATCACTTCACAGGCATTACACTGCGTTCCAAATTATTCTGCAAATGAGATTTTTCTCTGATTTTCCCAAATTGTCAATATAAATGACTTCATCTTAATTTTCAACTCATCAACCTTTAGAGAACAATTCAAATGTTGTAAACCTCCCAGTGATAACAGGATTTGTTCCAAAAAAAATTAAATTGTTCTGTTCCAAATGATTCTGCACAACAGAGTTTCAAACCATGTTATTGTTGTAAAGAACTGAAAATGGTCATTTGTTTCTTTTTCAGTTCGACGCATTAGCAGATCACTGAAATCTAAAACGTTTCAATCCAAACATCTGAACAGGTCAAGCTCCATTTGAACACAGGACCCTTATTTATAGTGCGATCCTGTGACGTGGGGCGCAGAGCTCTGTGCCGGTCCTTTCACCCACGCCCACCTGACAGTCTGCACAGGTGCAACTCTGGGCCCGTCCCAACACTCAGTCCTGATTCAGTCTTGGTTTAGTCCTGGTTTAGTCCTGGTTTAGTCCTGGTCCAGTCCTGGTCCAGTCCTGGTCCAGTCCTGGTTTAGTCCTGGTCCAGTCCTGGTTCAGTCCTGGTTCAGTCCTGGTCCAGTCCTGGTCCAGTCCTGGTTCAGTCCTGGTTTAGTCCTGGTTTAGTCCTGGTTTAGTCCTGGTTTAGTCCTGGTTTAGTCCTGGTTTAGTCCTGGTTCAGTCCTGGTTTAGTCCTGGTTCAGTCCTGGTTCAGTCCTGGTTCAGTCCTGGTTCAGTCCTGGTCCAGTCCTGGTCCAGTCCTGGTTCAGTCCTGGTTTAGTCCTGGTTTAGTCCTGGTTTAGTCCTGGTTTAGTCCTGGTTTAGTCCTGGTTTAGTCCTGGTTCAGTCCTGGTTTAGTCCTGGTTCAGTCCTGGTTCAGTCCTGGTTCAGTCCTGGTTCAGTCCTGGTTCAGTCCTGGTCCAGTACATAAGACCTGTGAAGTGATGACGTATTTTTGACGCGTCTGTGAATTCATCTTCGTGCTGAAGGAAGCGTAATCGTGAATTTTCATTTAGTGATTGTAATTCTTGATGTGGTCATTTTTCTGTTCGTATTTTGATGGATAAAATACGCACAACACATTTTATGTACGACTGGACTCATTCGAGAGTTTACAAATATTTATTTTATGCTCGACTACAGCCAAATATGCACAGATGTCCCAAATATGCATGGATTTCTATACTATGCACATGAATATTTCTGAAAGCTTTCGTACTCCATAGAAACATAACATTTGTGTTCCTGATGTGTTTGATTTACCATGAGAAATAAATCTGATCATTAGTGCCACCAGCCGACAGTGCCGTCTACACTGAATTATGCAATATTCACTGTTTCACTTCTCCCAGTGTCAGAGAAGATTCTATAAAGTAGGAAAATAAAGATCTAAAGCTGTTATTGAACTAAAGCAGATTACAGCTGTGCTGGGGTTGAATATAGGCCCAGGATGAAATGGAAATTGGCGTCCGGATTATTGTGACCATTATGTCATGATAACGATTAAAGCTGCCGACAGTTAAAGATGTGGAAATGAAGTATGAGTCCAGTGCCTGGTTTTGTTCCTAACGTATATATTCCAATTTTGCTACCAAAGTCATTTCATTGAGCCAGTTAGTAAAAGGTGGTGGAGTTGATGATTTCCAAGCTCGAAGTATTACAGTAGTTTGAGAGCTGCAGCCATTCCCATCCTGATGACTTTTTTTGTGTAAAGAGAGTGCACATGATGGTCACTAAAGCAGCCCAACAGCTGTAAGAGGATTAGGGGTTACCAGAGTTTTGTAGTTGTCACTGAACCACTTGAATATGTCAGTCCAAAATGTTTGTAGCACCGGGCAGAACCAGAACAGATGACTTAAAGAGCCTTGGGATGTTTTACATCGATCACACATCGATGAAACGGATGGAAAGAAACCAGGCATTGGACTCGTACTTCAAAACATGGTCCCCATTTCTGAGGTCATTAAGTTAAATCTCCCTGGTGTCTGTGTGTATTTGTATGTGTGTATGTATCTGCGTATACCTATGTATGCGGTGCATGGTAGGCATGCGTATATGTACATACATATGCATACACACATATTTATTTATAGTTCTTTGTACTGTTTTTTTTTTTTTTGATTATATTATTATTATTATTAGGCCCGAGCCCCTACAGGGCGTAGTTAGGCCCGAGCCCCTACAGGGCGTAGGGCCTATTGCTTCCGCAACGATGATGCCTGGGCGAAGCCCAGGCATCATCGTTGCTAACTGTCTTACGAAGTTCAGCGCGAAGCGCTGAACTTCGTCCCTCGATCGCTCTCACCGTGAACAGCAGTATCCTAGCAACCCATGCCGAAGGCATGGGACATGCATATTTGTTCTTGCTAACAAGTCATCGTCAACATTGAGTGAATGGGCGAAGCCCATTCACTCAATGTTGACAAAGTAGCGCCAAGCGCCCTCTCCCTAAAACACACTCCTGACATCAAGTTGTATCCAAGCCCCATGCCGAAGGCATGGGCCATGTTTACAGCTGCTAAAATGAATGGAAATCAATGGGGGTCAATGGCGGACCTCGATTAAATGGTGAATGACTGCGTAAGCCATCATTCACCAATGACCCCACGGTGACGTGGGGAAGCTCGAGAGCTTTCAAAAAATGTATAATATGTCTTTCCTATGTAAAAGGATATATTGTTTTTGCTAAAATTATTATTATTTTTATTTTATTTGTTTGTTTGTTTATTTATTCTTTTTTCTTCTGCTCTTTGAGCTGTACTTTGACCCCTGAACACTCTCAAAACTCACCAAATTTTGCCCAAAATTCAGAAGTGGCTAAAAATTTGATAAAATATACATTGCATGTATGGGTATAAAAGTGGCGCGACAGCGCCACCTGCAAAAGTCAAAATACATTGCGCCTATGGGAGATGTCCCGACGTAAAGTTTGTCGTACAGTCACGAAATTCGGTACAGACATTCCTCATGTCAAGACAGAAAAAAAATATTATTATGGCCACGCCCCCTGACAAACCAGAAGGCAGCCATCTTGGATTGAAATAAAAAAGTTGCTGAGTCAGCATTTTCGCTCACGTCGCATTTGAACGAACTCCTCTGAAGGCGCTTCACCCACAGGGGTCAAAATCGGCGTCCATCAACTAGAGAAGTGGGGCATCAAACGATAGCTGAATTTTTTAAATAACTGTCACGGTTTACGCGCAGCGAAGCTGCAAAATTTGTTCAGATTTTTTGCAATTTTCTAACGTCAAAATTTGCTCTGCTCGCCATAAAAAGTCCGATTTGGCTCAAATTTGAATCACTTGTAAAACTTTTGTGCCAAAGCCGACTAATTGTGACACGAGCAAAAATGGTGTTATAGCGCCCCCTGCAGGACACAATAAAATTTTGCATGGACGGTCAAAATTTTAGTTTTTAGAAAATGTACCAAATTTGCCCCAAAATTACTTTAGGTCATCTCAATCAAAAAAGCCAATGTAAACTATATCGTATTTTTAACCGTGTTGCCATGGTGATGCACTAAAGCTCCAATGTTATCCTAATGGAAAAGATCAGATAAATTCCCATTCATGAAAAATATTTTACTTTCACAGAATATTCTCAAATTTGGCACAATGACTCTTCATGTCATCCCGATCAAAAAAGTCAATGACAACCATATGGTATATTTCACTGGGTTGCCATGGCGATGCGCCAAAGCCTCCATGTTATCCTTATGGGAAAATTTCAACAATTTCTTACTTTTCAAAGTGATATAGCGTCTTATTAGTTTTATTGAAGAACATGAAATTTGGCACAGTGATTCTTCAGGTCAGTCCGAACAAAAAAGTCCGGGGGGCCAAAGTTGTATTTTGCACGGTGTTGCCATGGCGATGTCCCAAAGTGCCCATGTTTGTCTATGTTGGCACATCAGCATTTTCAGTGTGTGTGGACTTTATGTGTTTAGTGACAAGTTCAGCCCAAAGCCACAAACACACAGAGACAAGAGGCTCATCAGCGCCACCCGGGGGAGCGCCGGGTCGGCCGAGTGCGATGCGCGGCCCGCGAGGGCCATTCGATGCCGCTTGCGGCTTTAATTATTGTTGTTATTATTATTATTATTATTATTATTGTTGTTGTTGTTATTATTATTATTATTTTATTTTTTTTAATTAATTATTACTATTATAATTTTTTGTTTGTTTTTGCTTTAAGTTTTGCTTTATTATGAAAACCTATAAATAAAATTAAAAAAATAAAAAAAAGATGTGGAAATGAAAAATTATTATTATTGATAAGATGATATAATGAATCGTATCCAAATTTAAATTGAAAAAACTTGGGATGAAATATCACTTTTATGCAGATGATTGCCAAATTTACCTGCCACTTAAGAAACTTGCTTCTGCCCCCTGACACCTCCTTCACTGTCTTAGTGATGTCGAGGATTGGCCCACAACTTTTTAAGTTTAAATGAGAAAAAACTGAGGTCATTGTCTTTGGCAATACCGACCCCTTCACCGACCTGGGCCCATTAAAACAACACGTGAAACGGTCGGCCACCAACCTTGGCCTCATTATTGACAGTGATTTTAAATTTGACAAACATGTAAATGTGGTTGTAAAATCTGGTTTTTATCATTTGCAGCTTTTATTTGAACAGGTCCCACATGCTTTTATGCCCTCTCGTTTAGACGACTGTAATGCACTTTTTCCCGGCATAAGCCTCATGCACTTTCTCGCTTACAGTTGGTACAAAATTCTGCTGCGTGACTTTTAACTGGAAGCAAAAAATACGAGCACATTACCCCGACTTTAGCGTCGTTGCACTGGCTTCCAGTTCATGTTAGAGTTGATTTTAAGATTTTATTGTTTGTTTTTAAAGCTTTAAATGGACTGGCCCCACAGTGCGTCTCGGACCTCATCCAAGTTTACACCTCCGCGCGCAAGCTGAGGTCCGAGGGCCAACTCCAGCTCATGGTGCCAAAGTCGAGACTTAAAACCAGGGGGGATCGGGCTTTATCTGTAGCCCTAAACTGTAGAACGCTCTGCCCTCCCACGTCCGAACAGTCCCTACAATCGAGTGTTTTAAGTCTCGTCTTTAAACCCACTTTTATTCTCTGGCTTTTAACTCTGTGTGAGTTTGTGTGCTCCTCTGTGTCTCTCATCTATTTTATTTTATTTATTTTAATTCTGCTTTGTGATTTTTATGATGTTGCTTTAATTTGATTTTACTGGTTTTACTGTTTTAGGGATGATATGACCACAATTTTAGCATTCTTTATGTTTTATCTCTGTGCAGCACTTTGGAAACTGCTGTTTGTAAAATGTGCTATAGAAATAAAGTGAATTTGGATCTGAAATCTAAACATTGGTGATCACGATTATATAAAATGTCCCACTGACGATGATTGTTTACCATTTTTATCATCATAAACCAGATTGTTTATTGTCCCACCATTAGTTGAATATGACATCACTGTGTGTGAGACCTCTCAGTGTCTATGACCTCTGTTTGACCTCTGTTTGACCTCTGTTTGACCTGTGCAGAGTTCCTGGGGACATCGATGAAGTGAATGCTCTGAAGCTGCAGGTCGACCAGTGGAAGATCCCCACAGGCCTGGAGGACCCTCACATTCCAGGTACCCCTCCTGTACACTCCTCTTCTGTGCACTCCTCTCCTGTACACTCCCCTCCTGTACACTCCTCTTCTGTGCACTCCTCTCCTGTACACTCCCCTCCTGTACACTCCTCTTCTGTGCACTCCTCTCCTGTACACTCCTCTCCTGTACACTCCCCTCCTGTACACTCCTCTCCTGTGCACTCCTCTCCTGTACACTCCTCTCCTGTACACTCCTCTCCTGTACACTCCTCTCCTGTACACTCCTCTCCTGTACACTCCTCTCCTGTACACTCCTCTCCTGTACACTCCTCTCCTGTACACTCCTCTCCTGTACACTCCTCTCCTGTACACTCCTCTCCTGTACACTCCTCTCCTGTACACTCCTCTCCTGTACACTCCTCTCCCGTACACTCCTCTCCCGTACACTCCTCTCCCGTACACTCCTCTCCCGTACACTCCTCTCCCGTACACTCCTCTCCCGTACACTCCTCTCCCGTACACTCCTCTCCCGTACACTCCTCTCCCGTACACTCCTCTCCCGTACACTCCTCTGCTGTACACTCCTCTGCTGTACACTCCTCTGCTGTACACTCCTCTCCTGTACACTCCTCTGCTGTACACTCCTCTTCTGTGCACTCCTCTGCTGTACACTCCTCTCCTGTACACTCCTCTCCTGTACACTCCTCTGCTGTACACTCCCCTCCTGTACACTCCTCTCCCGTACACTCCTCTCCCGTACACTCCTCTCCCGTACACTCCTCTCCCGTACACTCCTCTCCCGTACACTCCTCTCCCGTACACTCCTCTCCCGTACACTCCTCTGCTGTACACTCCTCTCCCGTACACTCCTCTCCTGTGCACTCCTCTCCTGTACACTCCTCTCCCGTGCACTCCTCTCCCGTACACTCCTCTGCTGTACACTCCTCTCCTGTACACTCCTCTCCCGTACACTCCTCTCCCGTACACTCCTCTCCCGTACACTCCTCTCCCGTACACTCCTCTCCTGTACACTCCTCTCCTGTACACTCCTCTCCTGTACACTCCTCTCCTGTACACTCCTCTCCTGTACACTCCCCTCCTGTACACTCCTCTCCCGTGCACTCCTCTCCCGTACACTCCTCTCCTGTACACTCCTCTCCTGTACACTCCTCTCCTGTACACTCCTCTCCTGTACACTCCTCTCCTGTACACTCCTCTCCTGTACACTCCTCTCCTGTACACTCCTCTCCTGTACACTCCCCTCCTGTACACTCCCCTCCTGTACACTCCTCTCCTGTACACTCCTCTCCTGTACACTCCCCTCCTGTACACTCCTCTCCTGTACACTCCTCTCCTGTACACTCCTCTCCTGTACACTCCTCTCCTGTACACTCCTCTCCTGTACACTCCTCTCCTGTACACTCCTCTCCTGTACACTCCTCTCCTGTACACTCCTCTCCTGTACACTCCTCTCCTGTACACTCCTCTCCTGTACACTCCTCTCCTGTACACTCCTCTCCTGTACACTCCCCTCCTGTACACTCCTCTCCTGTACACTCCTCTCCTGTACACTCCTCTTCTGTGCACTCCTCTCCTGTACACTCCTCTCCTGTACACTCCTCTCCTGTGCACTCCTCTCCTGTACACTCCTCTTCTGTGCATTCCTCTCATGTACACTCCTCTCCTGTACACTCCCCTCCTGTGCACTCCTCTTCTGTACACTCCTCTCCTGTACACTCCTCTCCTGTACACTCCCCTCCTGTACACTCCTCTCCTGTACACTCCCCTCCTGTACACTCCTCTCCAGTACACTCCTGTCCTGTACACTCCTCTCCTGTACACTCCCCTCCTGTACACTCCTCTCCTGTACACTCCTCTCCAGTACACTCCTCTCCAGTACACTCCTGTCCTGTACACTCCTCTCCTGTACACTCCCCTCCTGTACACTCCTCTCCTGTACACTCCTCTCCTGTACACTCCTCTCCTGTACACTCCTCTCCTGTACACTCCTCTCCTGTACACTCCTCTCCTGTACACTCCTCTCCTGTACACTCCTCTTCTGTACACTCCTCTCCTGTACACTCCTCTCCTGTACACTCCTCTCCTGTACACTCCCCTCCTGTACACTCCCCTCCCGTACACTCCCCTCCCGTACACTCCCCTCCCGTACACTCCCCTCCCGTACACTCCTCTCCCGTACACTCCTCTCCCGTACACTCCTCTCCCGTACACTCCTCTCCCGTACACTCCTCTCCCGTACACTCCTCTCCCGTACACTCCTCTCCCGTACACTCCTCTCCTGTACACTCCTCTCCTGTACACTCCTCTCCGGTACACTCCTCCCGTACACTCCCCTCCCGTACACTCCTCTCCCGTACACTCCTCTCCCGTACACTCCTCTCCCGTACACTCCCCTCCTGTACACTCCCCTCCTGTGCACTCCCCTCCTGTGCACTCCTCTCCGTACACTCCTCTCCGTGCACTCCTCTCCTGTGCACTCCTCTCCTGTGCACTCCTCTCCTGTGCACTCCTCTCCTGTGCACTCCTCTCCTGTACACTCCTCTCCTGTACACTCCTCTCCTGTACACTCCTCTCCTGTACACTCCTCTCCTGTACACTCCTCTCCTGTGCACTCCTCTCCTGTGCACTCCTCTCCTGTGCACTCCTCTCCTGTGCACTCCTCTCCTGTGCACTCCTCTCCTGTACACTCCTCTCCTGTACACTCCCCTCCTGTACACTCCCCTCCTGTACACTCCTCTCCTGTACACTCCTCTCCTGTGCACTCCTCTCCTGTGCACTCCCCTCCTGTACACTCCCCTCCTGTACACTCCCCTCCTGTACACTCCCCTCCTGTACACTCCCCTCCTGTACACTCCCCTCCTGTACACTCCCCTCCTGTACACTCCCCTCCTGTACACTCCTCTCCTGTGCACTCCCCTCCTGTACACTCCCCTCCTGTACACTCCTCTCCCGTACACTCCTCTCCCATACACTCCTCTCCCATACACTCCTCTCCCATACACTCCTCTCCCATACACTCCTCTCCCATACACTCCTCTTCAGTGCACTCCTCTCTGGACACTCCTCTTCAGTGCACTGTTCTCCTGCACGGTGGAGTGCTGTAGTTCTGAGGCGTCTGTCTGAAGCTCTGTTCTCTTGCAGCTTCTCTGCTGAAGCTGTGGTACCGGGAGCTGGAGGAGCCGCTTATCCCTCATGAGTTCTACGACGAGTGCGTCCGTCACTATGACAACCCAGAGGCCGCTGTCACCGTGGTGCTGGGCCTGCCACACATCAACAAGCTGGTGCTGTGCTACCTCATCCGCTTCCTCCAGGTAAGTCCCTGCTCTGCTCTGGCAGGTGCTCTGGCAGGTGCTCTGGCAGGTGCTCTGGCAGGTGCAGGTGCTCTGGCAGGTAACACACCCCCAGAGAATGTTGATGGCATTAGCTGCAAAGTATCAACAGAGAAAATACTGTGATTGTGTCATTCTGACACGATACCATTCAGAAAACATCTGGTCTATGGGTCACAGTTTTCTAGATGGATGGAAAGTTTGAGCAGGGTTTGTCATTTGTTTTAAGACTTCAGTGTTGCTTTTTCACTCCAGTCTAACCAACAAAACAGAGACGCCTCTTTTATCTGACACCCAGAGTGTCGTAAAGTGCAGCGCTGTGCTCAGTGTTGTGTGTGCTGCTGTGTCTCGTCAGGTGGTCTGTTGGTGACACCTCTTATGTGTTTGGCAGGTGTTCGCTCAACCTTCCAACGTAACCATCACCAAGATGGATGTGAACAACCTGGCCATGGTCATGGCCCCCAACTGTCTGCGCTGCCAGTCCGACGACCCCCGCATCATCTTTGAGAACACCCGCAAGGAGATGTCCTTCATCCGCCTGCTCATCCAGCGCCTGGACACCAGCTTTATGGACGGCATTCTATAGCGCCCTCATCCTCCCTGTCCCTCCCTGGTCCAGCCTTTGGCCCTCTCTCTGGCCCCTTTGGTCCCCTCTCTGGCCCCTTTAGTCCTCCCGGCCCTCTCTTGGCCCCTTTGGTCCTCTCTCCAACCCCTTCTGGTCCCTGCGCTTCCTTCTACAGCCTCTGCCTCAGCTCAGACTCTGCCTGTGTGCACTTCCACATGGTAAACGTTCCTGTCCGTCTCTGTCCAGTACTGATCCACGCAGGGACACACCTGCTTCATCACCCATGGCTTTTGTAAGGGTACACACGATCAGGGCTCCTCCCACATGCACATTGAAAAGGATCGTGTGTTTTTTATTACGATGTGCTCGAATGAACAACTAATTTATAAAACCCATCTACAGACCTGCCCTGTCCAACACACACACACACACACACACACACACACACACACACTCTTTCTGTTCACTGCCAGCACCTACAGTCCAGGACGGGCACCACAGTGTGAACTGAGGATCTCCTACCCTCTGTGTTCTTCATGTTTAGTGCCTGCTCAGAGTGCTGCAGGTCACACCCCCTCCTCTACACACACACACTCATACACAACTCTAGACTGAATGTTCTATGACGCTGTCCCTTTTCACTGTTAACATATGTTACCCAAGTCTTTGATACATTTGGTAAGAGGCACTCGTTGCTCTTTGGAAGTATTCTTTTTATGAGACTTTATTTATTAATATTTATTTCCTGTCAGTAATGCCTTGTTGAGATATGTATTGTAGTGTGCGTTTTTACAGCACATATACTGTGTACAAAGGCATGGATGAGTGTGTGCCTGAGTCTACTGACATTAAATGGTTGAATGTGTTATCGGTGCAATGATCGTACACTAACATGGACAGAGGACGGGGGGCTCTCCTGGAAGCTCTCGGCTCATCTGCGGAAAGACCCTGTGTGCGCGGAGTGTGGGGCCCCGGGTTCCTGGGAGCATGTGTCTTTCTGTAACTCGTTAACTGACTGTGAACGGTGCATCTAACGCCCTTCATCACCACCCGCGTCCCTCACAGCTCTGCCTTCGCTCTGACTGAACAAACCCGAGGGTCTTCAAAGCGCCCGGGACTCTCGTGGCCGGACATTCTCTGCTTTGTTTTCTATCGTGATGTTGTGGTGTGTAAACCAACCTGTCTGTGGAACTGTGTCTCCGGCTTCGACTGACGACTAAGTCTAATCTGAAAAGTGAGAAAGGAATCGTGTTTATAATGTCACGTCCATGTTTGCCATAGAAGCCATTGTTGATACTGCCATTGCATTTTTACACGTGCTCATGCAGCCCCTGTACTGGCGCTGTTGGTCCTGGGGTCTCATTCATAAAGCGTGCGCTGTGTGATTTTTCCAGTCTCAGAAAAACAGAGTTGGTCCATTTTAAATGTTTGGCACTTGTCCTGTTATTCCTCACGTCCCTTATGCATTCTGAGCATCCAAATGATTCACCACAGTGAGTTTAAGTGCTTTCCATAACTTTCAGAGGCCAGAGTGGAGTCACTGTAAAGCAACTAACATGCAAACGGTGCATTTCCTGATTAACAGACAATAAAACTCTTTATGGTTAAGATGTTTACTTAAATAATACGACCTGATCAGAATAAAAATGTAAAGCGCTTCTCCTATTTGAAAAAGTTTCATTAAAATTAATTCCAGTCCTAATCATTCAGGATGCGCTAAATAATCTGGAGATTATATTCTGGCCTCATGAGGTGCAGGCAGGACGCATATCTGTACTGGGACTGGACACATTTTGATTAACTGTGGATAAAAACTACAGTAAGTACAGTATGGAAAAGTTTTATAAATGAGATCCCCTAGAGCTTGTCTGGTGTTCCATGAAAATCATCGAGCACAAAATGAACACACACTTTGACACTGAAAAGGGAAATGTGAAACACTTGTGCCTGGTGCCTCTGAAGTGTCCAGAGTACAAGTGTTTAAAAGATGCCACCCAGAAGATGTTTGGACCATCTGAGGCCTGATGTTGGAAGCCCACTTCAGGTCTAGTTCAGGTACAGGTTTGACCAAACTCTGAGTTGATCACCATGGTAACAGACTGTCACTGTTCTGGCCATAATGAAATTCAAAGAGCCAAACTGGCCTGTGACCTGCAGTTAGGCCCGGCACCAGAACACATTTTCACAAGCACGATTTCTGCCGCAGAAAATGAACTAGATCGATATATATAACACACAAGTGTGTGTGTAAAATCAACCTTTATTTATAGAACCCTTTACAACACTCCAGGTGTTTTCTGTCAAATCTGAACAAATCGAAATTGAGCCAAAAGTGACTCTTCTTTTCCAGACTGAAGTCATTCTTGTCAGACCGAACTGCACTAACTGGAGCTGTGGGTTTATCTGTTGGCTTCTAGCAACAGGCTCCAGAGTTCAGCCTTCAAAATAAGAATTGGTCTCAAACACCTTAATAAAAATACATAGATATTATTTATTCTTGTCTGTTTATTGCCTTAGAATTTGAGTTATTTGTCGTCGTGTGTGGGCAGCAAAGAAATCACTGAACTGTACAGGAAGACATGTTTTCTAACTGTGCACATGACAATAAACGTTTTCAATCTTAAACTTCCTTGGACTTCCTGTTCCTGGGACATGGCTCCGCCCCTCGCAGCAGCAGTGAGTTGTACTTCCTGATAGAACACATGTGTCAAACATGCGGCCCGGGGGCCACATCCGGCCCTCCAAGACCTTTAATCTGGCCCTCGGCTGATTTTTCTATTAAAATACTTAAAATTTTCTGATTTTTCTGTTAATTTTCTGCACCGTTTAGCATAGCAGCGTCTGCGGTGTTTCTGTACGTTGCGACTCCCACCAGAGCAGCACAAATGAAGACTTTCCTCTTTCCAAACGCTCTTAAAGGACGATCGTTTTGACTGTCGACCGTGACCCTCATCAGCAAAATGTCAAAAAATGAGAAAAGCAGATGCTGAGTTCAGGATTTCCCAAGAAAAATAGTCTAATTCTTATTTGTTGACAGAGGTGAATGGGAAATCTGTGCTCAGTGTGTTTGGAACAAGTGGCGTTGCTCGAGGAATATAATCTTAAACACCACTACGAGACACGGAGAAAAATACAATAACTTGAAGAGAGAACTGAGTTTTCTGATCCGGCCCTTTTGGGATCAAAGTAGGCTGCATACGGCCCCCGGACCAAAATGAGTTTGACACCCCTGTGATAGAAGCTCGGCAGCGGTGGACTGATATATGAGAAAATAGTCCCTCAACATGCGACGATTGATGTGATGAAAGGTTAGATTTCTTTCACACATGATCCTGTGACACAGACGTTCACAGGGACAGTCTGGAGCTCTAATAGTTTCCTCGGGTCTGTGGAGTGGGTCAGACTGTTTTTAGTGGCAGGACGACTGTGGCCATTGACCTGCACTAGCCCAGCACCAGCACCTCTGCAAATACAAGGACTGGAGGAAGATTTCAAAAAGTCTCCAACACTCTGGCTCACCGGGAAATGAGGCCCTATGTCCTAAATTCTGAACTGTCCCTTTAAAAAGGCTAGAGAGACAATGGGTTCTGTTACCATGGTGACTGCAGTTGCCATCTTGTGATTGGAGGAAAAGCATGATTCTAATAGACAATCATGTGCTAAGTAAGATGGCCAGAAAGTTGAATAAAAAGTTTTAAATTGTATATTTGTGATCCCGATAACACAAAGGGTGTCGCCGGTCTCTGTCAGGACATTTATTATCGATTATTCATCATGAATATGAACATTTCTGAGGACTTTTACCACGTAAAACATAACTGTTAATGATACACAATGCAACAAAATCTCGTGGTTCTGTAACTTGTGTATTAATTTGCATCAGTTCTTGAGTAGAATTTTGCACTCACAATATGGCTGCTGGAACTGTGGTAATGACGGTTTAGATCAGAGAATCCTTTTAGACCAAATAGATTTAATCAAATGCCAGTTCTGAAGAGGAGTTCGGTACATTACAATAATGACCGGAGAACTGCAGCACGTTTGAAGCTAAAGTCCGTCGCTAGAGAAGGTGGAATTCTGTCAGAAGCCAAAAAACGGCACAGATCAGTGTTTCCTCTGTGGAGATCTCACACTCAAAAGACTCGATCACCGATGTCGTTTCTAATCCCATTTATTTACCAGTGAATTATATTTTTTGAAAAACGCTAAAAAAAATACAGTCCCAAACCTTTTTCTTTCAACACCTTTCAGTTTCTCTTCTTCACCGTCAGTCGTCGATCTTCACTTGTTGCTTCTGGAGTCGGTGATCGAGTCTTTTGGGCTTTTGTGCAGTGGGAAATCAGCAGAGGGAAGTGTGAGGTGCTTATAAAGATGTTTTCTAACGTTTCCAGACACTAATGAGTGAACCAGGCAGAGCGTTTGGTTTGTTAGACTCGTGGCTGTTGTCAGATGGGTTAAAGTGGAGTTAAGCTTCTTCAGTCTGAAGCTAATTGGCGTTTTAAGTGGAAGTTCAGAACTTGCTTCTGACAGAATTCCACCACCTCGAGCAATGGACTTTAGCTTCAAACGTGCCGGAGTTCAACTTTAATTAGTAAAGGAATCTTTATGCCTGTAACCATGACAACTGATTTGATCATGTTTATGTCATATACACTGGGTCCTGCTTATGAAATGTGACACTTGCACATGGCCTCCCCCTTTAACATGCCCCACCCACATCAAGTGCTGACGACTCCCCCTACTGGCCTCCTCCAGTGAACTGCAGCTGCCGGCTCCAGTGTTCAAACACCAGGACAAGTGGATCCACAAACACATTTCATTTGGCAGGTCTTTATTCCTTTATGCCCGGCCACACTTCATGTCCTCTCAGGTCAGTGCTTTCTCCATCAGTGACCCTTTTTTATAGTGAATGTGAGATTTTGTGGGAGGGCAGTCATTTTCACATTCTGATCTCTCAGTGAGAAATGAAATGAAACGGAAGCTACTGGTAATACAGACACTTATAAATACACAGTACAGTACACACACATCAGACTCACAGTATGAAACATCTATTGCACAACTGAGGTATGAAGCCAGTACCAGTGTTACACAGACGTCTGTCCAGGTGAAGCTGCACCAGGGCTGCAGAAAAGACTCACTAATGACAGAAATACTGCAATACTAAAAGAAACAACGGTGTCCTTCCACCTTAAAGAGAAACTTCGATCTCTAATAAAAGCAGTCAACTGGTCAAACTATTATTTCTTTAGTGCGTTGGAGATTTTCAAAGTCATGTTTCCGTTGTTGGCTATAACTACAGATAAGATCAATTCTATTTTCAATTCAAAGTCACAAAATATAAGAAAGCATTGGATTTATATAGAATTCATTGACTCCGCACTCACTGGTGGTCAGTTCTACTGTAGCCACAGCTGCCCTGGAGCTGAACAAACCACTCTGCACAAACAAGAACTCTCTACTATTTAAACAAGCAAATTAGTATCTGAATTCAAGTCAATGTTCCCAAGTGTGGCATTTAACTCACCAGTCTCATTGGGTCAAGTTACAGATCAGATCTGTGAAAGACGTGTATTTCTGAGCAATAAAACCCCTGTAATTTACTATAGACAGATATGTTTAATGCCATACTGTGGGACATTTGAGGGAAGGCAGTAACATCTCCATGGAGCCAAGCAGATAAGTTACAGAGTGCAGCTTTCATTTAGAATAGTGTTTTCTGGAATGTCGTAACATTTTCTGTAGCCTATTAAAAGAACTTGTCCTTGTTCATTCTTTTAGTATTTCAGTGTCCATATGCAGCCCAGGGGTGAACATCTACAGACGCTTCAGGCTTCCACCTCACAGAGACCAGAGCACGAACACGGGCCTCGCTTCAGCGTCAGCCACGTTAGCATTAGCCGTGCACGTGCAAAACAAAGCCATTCAAATCAGGAATACTGAAAATACTGTCTGAACTGGAGAAACTAAATTCTACAGTAGGGGTGGGCCATACTCACAAAAATACCCAAGAACTGTCATCAAATACTTGTACTATCCAACAGGAATGTGCTGAGGCTGGTTTGCTCAGCCCCATTCACACACAGCCCCATTCACACACAGCCGTACTTGGGAACTGACCTGCACTTGACCAGAACAGGCTCATGTGTGAACAGAGCCACAACTGTTTCCCTGCATTTTTAGCCCCATTCACACATACAGCACTGTGCAAAAGTTATAGGCAGGTGTGGGGGGAAAAATGCTGTAAACTAGGAAAACCTTCATTTTTTCATCCATCAACAAAATGCAGTGATCTTTGCCTTCAGAAGAGCCTCAGTTCTTCTAGGTTTTACTTGCAGACAGTTTGTGAAGGACCTGGGCTGGTCCCTGTTCCAAACATGTAGAAGAACTGAGCTCAGATGTTGTGTGGATGGAGCTTCCTCACCTCCTTCTGTCTCTTCATGGATCAGACTCACTCCCTGATGCTGAGGTCAGGGCCTGTGGGGCCCGACCAGCACCAACACAACTGCTGCTTCTTCTTTACGCTCAGGACAGTTCGGAAGGACTTTGGTGCGTTCTTTTGTTCACTCACTTTGCATTTGGGAAATTAATCAAAACAAATGATCGTTATTTATATTTTTGAACCGTTCTTTGTTTACAGCATTTTTTCACACCTGAATAAAACTTTGGCACAGTTCTGTACTTCACACATGCACCAGTCCCACCATCATCCCTCTGTCCTCACAGAAACTCACTGCTGCAGCATTTACACTGAACCAGAATGGAAAGGAACCACAGAAGCTCATAACCAAGGACATTATTTAAAATATAAAAAAATATTTGCTTCTATTGAACTTTTTCACACATTTCCAGTGTCAGGAGCATAAATCTGTGTTGAACATTTATATGAAGCTTTTTTAGTGTAAAATGTCCTGTGGTGCGACCGAGAATAACCTTAAAATAGTTTTATTTTCTAAAACCTGGTTGTTATATTAATCTAAGTTGTGAGTAATATGAAGTATGTAGAAACAAACTGTTGTGTTTCTTTAGATTTTTAATGCATACTGATATTTTCTTTTGCTCCAATATGACGTCACCTGTTTGTGTTTAATGAACAAACTACTGCCCTGGAAAATGCTGAAAATGAAGGAAAACGCCTAAAGAACCGTTCACCCAAATCGACTTTGTCTGTTATTAAACTCCAGCCACAGAATTCTGCTGTTATTAGTCGCACCACATGATGCACGGTCGCACCACATGACATTTGAACACTTTAAGTACAAAAAACATGCAGAATAACTATAATAAAGAATAATTTCTGAAAAAATGATCTGGTTCCCTGGAGGTCAGAGGTGCTACAGAAATGTGCTGAATTATTTTGAAATTTGAACCTTTTTAACTGAGGAAATTGCAATTGCACAGAAAATGTAGGCACCATGTCACTGACCCATATAGTTAAATTCTGGATTTGTTCTGGCAAAATGCAGGTACATTATCAAGTCAGGCTGCATGTGTGAACGAGGCTTTTGCTCTACACATTTCCAATGACTGGGAACACACAGGGAATAAAACTAGAAAACTGCCAGTAATATTGCTTGGTTTCCGTGGTTACGAGCTTGGTTTCCTGGTTACACTACATGTTTACATTCCATTCTGGCATTTTGTACCTGCCAATTTTCTGGGATTTCTGTGTGAATGGGGCTTAAATGTCTTGGTTGAGATTCAAGTATCACACAACATGTGAAAGGACGCTCAGATTAATATTAACGCCAGGGATTTCACTTGCTTATATTAATATTATATTTAGTTTTATTATAGACGATGTACTCATTGTCCTTGCATATCTTCAGAACTGTTCGCTTCATGATATATCGCCCACCTCTACGACATTTTAAACTATTTGTTTCAAATACGTCACAACCATTTCCCTTCAGTTCATTTGTGATTTAACACAGCTGTAAACAACCAGTGGTAATAACAACATATCATGGCAAATTCTGTTAAAACTAAACACATTTAGCACAAAAACATAAAATAAATACAAAAGTTATTCCACATGTACATGAAAACGTGAGTGCCCTCGACAAAATCACAGCTTTAGTCAGAAGAATCCAGAACGCTTCATGTGTTGGAGTCGTGTGTCTTAAAAGTGATGAAAACGGCTCTTCTGACAGAACAGCAGCTTGTGCTTGGGTCATACACAGCACCAGTGCTTAAAGAGGAGGTACTGCACGTCTGTGGGGGATTCAGGCTGTAGACTTTAATCACCATGTTCCCTTTCATTGTTTTGAAAATGGTAGAATCACTGAAAACAATGGATTAATATTAGTGCTGTCAAAAATATTGTGTTATTAACGAGTTTTAACTGCGTTTTTTTATCGAGAACTATTTTTTTATAAGCTTTGGCCACTGCTGTAACACTAGAAATCTACAGGATTCGACTGTAAACAGGCAGGAAGACAAAACAGAGAAGCCCTGTGTGTGCTGATGCTGTTTACATGAGGAAAACACCAAATAAATCCGCTCTAAAACATACAGTGGATCCGCGTTCACCTTCAGTAAGGACTGTGGCAGAGACAGAAGTGCTTCAGCCTCTCTGCCCCTGTCCTCACTGCTCTGCTGGAGCAGTGAGGACAGGAGCGTATCGCAGCAGGACTCACATCTGTCTCACTGTTTCATAGATACTTCCGCCGCTGGACTTATTTTCTCTGCTCAAGCGTTGCTGCTGCTGCACTTGGATCCACGAGCTGCTGCCGCATGGAAACAAACAGCACCGAGTGATGACGTCAGCGCCCTCAGTGCAGCAGCAATGGGGCCATGGATCTATAACACATCTGAATAATAGATTTTATTCTACTTCTGTGGTTGAGGCCCACGGTTGGGGGAGACAAACACAGGTACAATAAAAAAAACATTTGCACAAAGCCTACCCACTTTTCTATGTGGATAAGAGTATAAATAGATAGTATAGATTCATTGTGATTAAATATTTTAATTAATTGACAGCACTAATTCATATGTTTCAGTTGAATTTCCCCTCTGTATCTCTGTGCACAACACCACTGCACATCACATCAGGTTTGTCCATTTGTAGTGTCTGCTTTTCTATCATGTTTTTGTATCTTTATGGAGGACTGTCATGTGGCAGTTGTCATGGGTGATGTAGGCCTGTGGGCGGAGCCTCGCACAGAATCCTACAGCTCATCATAAAGAGGGTTCAAACAGGGCCCAGGAGTGATCGCTAGATTACTCAAACATGCATGAATGACATCCAAAACCTCTACTGGCTTGTTTTAGCACTAACTCCAAAAAGTTGCTTTAGCACATACCTCCTCTTTAAGTCAGCCGTATGTGTGTGTGTACAATAAAACTGTCCCTTACAGTAGGTGGAACCATGCAGCCGTAGAGTGAGACCAGACCACACACCAGGACTCTCATTACGGTTAGGTACATGTTATCATAGCTCTGGTAGTCATTAGCTTTATATCGTGAGGTAACTAAAGCGATCTGTTTCACGTGAGCGCTCACACTGTGCTGTGATTGGTTGAAACCACTTGTCACTCACTCAGAACCTGACGGAGGCTGAGCAGCAGGAGCGGTGGGTGTGTCTGTGTTTGACCAGAGAGCTGCAGTAGACAGAAGACTCACTGTGTTACTGGGTTTCAGATGACATCTCTTCTTTCTACAGGCCTGTAACATCATGTCTGCTGCACATATGTGTTATGTGTAATATAGCAGCCGTTACTGTCATTACTGAGCAGAACGGATATTTCTTTTGGGGTATTTTTTTCTAAAAATGCCAATTAATCCATCCATGGGTTTCAGAGAGATGAACAATTAGCACCGTTACTAAAGTGATAAAAAATGTAATTAAAATCTGAGCCCATAAACAGGAAGCTGAAATCAGTGGATGATCATCATATTCTATTGGTTAGACCTGCGATATTACAACAAAATCTGCTCATCACTGTCTCACATCTTCATTTGCCAGAAAAGTTCCATAGTGCACCTTTACTGATCAGGCCTCTAGAATGTTGTGATGTCACCTCCGCCCGCGCAGACTCATCCACATGTAATACACCGTCAGAAGCAGTGGAGCCGTGGGGTAGGATGCAGGAGGAGGTCAGCAGGGTGAGCCGAGTCGAGACGTACACACAACACGTGGGACTGTCTATAATACAAGAGTCCTCGAGTTCCCAGACCAGTGTAGAGCAGCAGCTTCTGGAGAACCCCAGGGGAGAGGGCAGACTTCCACCCAAAGTCTGAGTGTGGAGGAGGGGAGGTCCAGAGCAGAGACAGCCCACACTCTGTGCCCCCAGCCCCTCAGTCCTGGGCCGGGGAGGGACATTCATCCTCCTTCACCCATCAACACGCTTAGTTTGAACTTCTCTAAAGTACAGCATTTACCATTAGTCTCCGTGGTAAACACTGAGTGGACAGTGGACATGTCCTCTCAGGCAGTGGGGACATGTGTTCTCCGGCGCTGGGGGGACAGGGAGGACATGTTCTCTGAGGGGCTGGACAGGGGCCATAGGGTGACATGTCCTCTCAGCTGTTGGGCGAACATGTCTTCAGGCGTCGGGGGACGTGTCCTCAGGCGTTGGACATCTCAGCTTTGCTCAGGGCGATGGCGAGCTCCAGGTCTTCTTGCTCCTGCTGCCGGAGCCTCTTGAGTCGCTCTCTCTCTGCCCTCTCGCTCTCTCGTTTGGCCCACTCCAGCTGCTGCGCCTCGTTCCCAAACTGAAGAGGAAAACGGCTCGTGAACAGAACGCACCGACTGCTGTGTTCCACGCAGTCAGTCCCTTCTTTATAGTCACATTACGGTAAAACAAATATATTAAAGTCGAACTTGAGTAACAGAGCTTCAGACAGACCAGTCCCTCTAGTTAGTGTCAGTCCTTAGTGAACACTGTGGGCAGCAATAGTTAGCATGAGTTATTTCTATATTGTGCACATGTATTTATCTCACTCGAGCAAACACACTGTACTAGAATAATGTGTGAAACTGGAACTTTATATTTCTGAATAGAACATGAATGTCACGTCTTACCTTTCCTTTCTCTCCTCCTGTCAAAACACAAAAAACAAGTTATCCACAAGACACAGAGCGGCACAGAGCCCAGCAGCAGTCCTTCACTTTACACATGGACCCTGGTGGTTTTTTTATGGCCAATGTTGATTACTTAGAAACCAGAGCCAGTGATGATTGGTAAACTCTGCAGCTCGGTTCAGGTTCCACATTCAGGGAAACTTCCAGCATTTCCCCCAAAATGTGTGATTTGAAATGACGACAAACTACTTCACTGCAAACATAAGAGAGCTGTGTAGTCCCACTTTGTGTCGTCCCACTTTGTGTCGTCCCATTTTGTGTAGTCCCACTTTGTGTAGTCCCACTTTGTGTAGTCCCACTTTGTGTAGTCCCACTTTGTGTAGTCCCACTTTGTGTAGTCCCACTTTGTGTAGTCCCACTTTGTGTAGTCCCACTTTGTGTAGTCCCACTTTGTGTAGTCCCACTTTGTGTAGTCCCACTTTGTGTAGTCCCACTTTGTGTCGTCCCACTTTGCACTAAAAAAAGTGAAATCCTCTAGTCAGTGGCCAGACCGATGCATCATGACCAGTGTGAGGAAGTAACTGAATACTAAACTAAACTGTACTAAAAATACATATTCTAGATATTCATCTTGAGTAACTGTATTCTAATTATTTGGTGGTATTCAGAATACAGTTACTTTCCACTGCAGTACTCGATCACATAATTTAGGCTTCAAACTGCACTGAATCAGTGAGAACAATAAAACTCTTGTGGTTCATGTTTCTTTCTTCAGTTCGTGATCCATAAATGCAGAGAAACAGTGACACAGATGAAGCTGGTTTTAACCCTGTGTTGTGTCATTACACCATAATTAAAATGCGACTCTGTGTGAAAGTATTCGAAGTATTCAGAATACTCTGATTGGACTTGGACTGACTGGCCCATGTATCAGAATAAGTGACCAAACACATTTCACTGTAGTTATTCAGTATTCTGTAACTAAAATAACTTCATTGAACTGTTATGCACAATTGCACTTTTTTGTATAATTCTGATGTGTTTTTAGTGACCGTGTTTCCATCTGTCCAGGGACGACAGGTGAAGAACAGCCCGTCCAATTCTGGTACATTTACAGAGATATTTATTAATGTCCACCACTTGTAAATAAACCAAATAATTAAATAAATCCATTGTCCGAGTCTTCTTCCTGTCACTGAATATGACCGGTTTGAGGACTTTTCACTAAAACATTTTTAAGATTTTACTTAAACGTTTTTTATTTTGGTGAATAATTTTCCTCCCTGGATGGACACGGGCAGCAAATGTGACATGTGTAGACTTCCATTTCTGTAAACAAAGAACCAGGACGGCTAAATGACACAGCACATGTGATTAGACTCATATAAAGACATGCTGCACTTTGGATAGTTTTTTTCCCACATACTGGCTCCACATACTGGCTCCACATACTGGCACTTCACTGATATAAAACTATGAGAAATAGTCACTACAGGTCAGGTACCACTCATAATGAAAAACCTAAAAACCGTCATATGCAAATAACAGCCAGCTCAAACACTGTTTTATCTCTAACTGGATGGAGCCCCACTTGTCTGGATGGAGCCCCCACCTGCCTGGATGGAGCCCCACCTGCCTGGATGGAGCCCCACCTGCCTGGATGGAGCTCCACCTGCCTGGATGGAGCCCCCACCTGCCTGGATGGAGCCCCACCTGTCTGGATGGAGCCCCACCTGCCTGGATGGAGCCCCACCTGTCTGGATGGAGCCCCACCTGCCTGGATGGAGCCCCACCTGCCTGGATGGAGCCCCCACCTGCCTGGATGGAGCTCCACCTGCCTGGATGGAGCCCCACCTGCCTGGATGGAGCCCCATCTGCCTGGATGGAGCCCCATCTGCCTGGATGGAGCCCCACCTGCCTGGATGGAGCCCCACCTGCCTGGATGGAGCCCCACCTGTCTGGATGGAGCCCCCACCTGCCTGGATGGAGCCCCACCTGCCTGGATGGAGCCCCACCTGCCTGGATGGAGCCCCACCTGCCTGGTTGAAGCCCTCAACCCAAATAAGTCGATGTCCAGTCCCCCTCACGTCTGCCTGTCCGTCTGAACCCTGCTCTGTATAAAGTGACTGGTTCCTCAAAGTTCTCAGGTCTGAAGGTGCTGCATGGCGACAGCTGTTGGCAACAGTGTCTGGAGAGAATTTTCCCACACTGCACCTGCCGGTGGGTTTTTTGCTCTGGCACCAAGGATCATGTGTTCACTGAGAGACTGAGGATGGGACAGTGTGTTTGCTGATGTCTGTCAGATGATGTTTCCATGTTTTTCACTGTGAAGCTCATTGGGGCTATAGAAATAAAACTGAATTGAATTGAATGAATGAAGCTGATTCCATTTACATGGTGTTAAACCACAGAATGTAAGAAGTGGACTAAGCGAGTGTGACGTCACCACAGTGTTCAGCTCCGCTCAAATGAGGCTCGTTACTGAGGCTCGCTATTTTTTTAACCTTTATTTACCCAGGAAAGTCCCACTGAGACACTAATCTCTTTTTCAAGGGAGTCCTGCCTGCACACATCACTTTCACACTAGGCTTTCATACTGGGTGAAGTGTCTTGCCTAAGGACACAACAAGTTTTTGCCACTGGCCCCCCTGTGGCACCTGGAATTCCCAGTGGTCTCTTATCCAAGTACTGACCAGGCCCTGCTGAGCTTCTGAGATCTGAGGGGATCAGGCTTTGACAAACCAGTGTGGCCATTTAGAGCCAGACTCCATATTATGAATAGAACTTTTTTAACAGCCAAAATAGGGGAAATAACCCATGATCACGTCGTTAATATGAACATGTTATGACCAAAATGACGAGGCCACCGCAGCAGTTACAGAGAGCGGGGTGTAAGTCAAAGGGAGCCGGAGTCAGAAGGAGCCGAGTCTGTGTTAAGCCTAAAAAGCTCAGAGAGACGGTTACTTGTGGTGGAGGCTGGAGTGAAGGGGTCTTTGCCACTGAACGGGTCCACTCCCTTCTTACTGTGGAAGGGATCCACAGGCTCAGAGCCAAAGGGCTGGAATGGATCGCTCCTGGACTCACTGCTCACGGGAGTGCTTTTACCTGAGGAGGAAGGGAAGGAGAGAGGCAAGGAGGAGAAAGTGGAGAATACACATTACACATGTTCTTGTAATCAGTTTCAGTGAGTTGTACACTAAAACCCATCTCCAGACCTTTAGAAGGGTTTGGTACTTGTAAGAATCCTATTGTGCCTATCCTATAACCATGTTCTAACATTATTCCCTCACCAACAATGTGGTTGTCAAATCTAATCTAATCCTTTGTAAAAAGTCCTCTGAGCAGCAGGACTGTTATGTCACAGGTAGAGACCCTGTGCATTTTTAAGGTCCCTACATTTTCACCAAACTCATTCTTTAAATCACGTTCACTACAGTAGGTTTCTTACATTAGCTGACATGAGCCTGGCTTTAAAACACCAAATCTCAGCATGAGGAACACTGAAGCTGGAATCTAACCTGGGTCTTATTATTTTAAGTTCTAGAACATGAAATGCCAAAGCGAAGGTAATACCAGTAAAATACAAGATAATAGAACTACTGCATATTTGAGCTGCCGGCTGAGCCAGAGCCCAGACACTGGGAGAACATGGAGTCAGTGCTGGAGCGCCGTGTGCAGTGTCGTAGCTGTGAACACTCACCGCTGGGGGGCTTGGGTCTTGGGGGGACTCCTTTCTTTGGGGGCAGAGCTGGGGTGTCACTTTTTCTGCTGAACGGGTCTTCTGCAAATATGGTCTAAACAACAGAAACACAACATGACGTTGAAAATGCACGAGTACTCAAAGTGTCCTCATCTGTGAGGAGAGCGTGTACCTTCTGGTAGTCTGGCAGCCAGCTGGCCCTGCCCTCAAATGGGTCTCTGGGTTTGGACATGTGGCTGAAGTCTGCAAAGCCGGCGGAGGTGTTAGTGCTGCTGAAGGAGCTGCTGCCGAAGGGGTCCAGGGAGCCGAACAGGTCTGAAAACAACACACACGTCATCAGGAGTCATAGCCACAGTTACATTATGTCTAGTGAGCTGCAGGGGGCGTACCGGCTCCTTTAGACTTTGCGTTGCTTGAGGAGAAGGGGTCAGCGCTTGGAAAGTGACTGGTTTGCTGCTGTAAAAGACACAGGGAGAAGAGTAAAGGACAGATTCACCCTTCAGTCTGTTTATGCACAAAGAAAACCCTATAGCACCTTTAAATGGGCCCTTTAAAGGTGCTAGACTCAATCAGGTGTGGAAGACTGAGACAGATTTCTGAGATCCATCGATCAGGATAGAGGGATTTGGAAATCCAGATTATTTGAATCTGAATTCAGAGTTTTTAAATGCATGTTCACCACAACCCTGTGGCCAGCGGAGCCTAAGCCCTCCAGGCGGGATATGAACCCCTCCCCAGGGAGGTGTCCAGGAGGCATCCAGAACAGGGGCAGTAGAAGTGTGTACCTTGGATGGCAGGGTGGCACTTTTGTTAAAGGGGTCCGCTGCAGAGAAGGGGTCCTTGGTGGTCTTCTTAAAGAAATCTTCTGAGGACGACTTGAATGGGTCTGCCTCTTTAAATGGGTCTCCTCCAAACGGATCTGAGCAGAACCATACAGTCAAACACAAACCTGGGCATGCGAAGCTGTGAGCTGATCAAACATGTGAAAGACAGTAACTCTCATTTCCTAACGCTGCGGTGAAAAGGGTGTATATTTGAGTGTACTGTATATTTTTGCATACAGCAGAGGGCGCGGGGCATTTATCAACCTGTGCCCAGAGCTCTGATGCTGCAGTACGCACGAGCAGTGTGCGGGGAAAACAGCATTTAAGTGTCCTCACCCCCCGGGATTTAGGACATAAAGATGCAGAATACAGCAAAATGCTGCATTTATCTGTTGAGCAAATCATAAAGAATATGTTTTTTGGCTCATTGTAAAATGCAGAAAACAAATCTTAACCCTAAAAATATCCTATATTATTGATTCAAATCACTAACAGCCTGAACCAGCAGAGAGCAGCTCTGGTTCAGGCCGGTCTCAGATGAGCTGGAGGGGGAGTGGTGTTAGGCACCTCAGGCGCCGCGTCTGAGCAGAAGACTGTGAAGAACCACGTGCGCGGAGCCCCCCCCCCCTCCACCCTGGAACCAGCCGGGCCCCTGGGACACAGAGGACAAGACACCCAACCCGCCCAGTCCTAGTCCACTACAATGGTCTCGCTAAGGTCCCCTCTGACCTCCCGGACTGGATGGGCTCCTGATCCTTGGACCCTGGAACCAGAGGAGTGAGGGACAGAACTGCTGTTGTTTTATATTCTAAACATCAGTGGTCATGGGGGAAGTTTGAGGAGTTTAGAAGTTTAGGGGCCTCAACAGTACAGTTCACACACACTTTGCCAAACTTCAAAAAATAAACAGAATTTTGGCTCAACTGATTCTAAAAAACAAATATATTCAGGACAATCTGTTTCATGTGGTTAAAAGTTGTTGGGTGGTACAGATGATTTGTGCGCCGCATTCATGTCTGTGCTGATAAATCCCACAGACCACCTGGTTTTTGTCGTACACCAAATATACAAACCGACACTTTGGTAAATGGAGCCAGTGTGCATCAGATGTCACATTTACTCTAAGAGCAGAAATGAGAGGCGGTGCTCAGATATAGTTACTCAAGTACACGTACTAGAGTAACTTTGAAATAAAACTGTACTTTTAGTACTTTAGACATTATATTTTATTCCTACTTATATTTGACAGAGTAACAGTACTCACTGTGTTTCTCGTTCATTTTACTTCAGAATGATAAGATGTGTACTGACAGTTACCCTCAGTTTCCCCAAATACAGTTTCTGCTTCCTCCCTTTGTTTAGAAGAGGTTTGCCTGATGTGTTGTCAAGTTCTCTTCAAGTACTTGCCATTAAGAATTTATATTTTTTAATAATATTTCTTAAGAAATATAATATTTCTTAGATTTAGGCCACTCTGCCCAGCTCTGCATATCAATAACTGAAAGCTGCTGGAGTGGAGTCTACAGGTCAACGCACACTGAACGCCACATGATGTGACGACTCTTATAAAGACTCTAACACAATTCAAGGTGTGTTATAAATTAGCATTTTATCTGCAGATTACTTATAAAATAAGACACACAGTTTCCCCGCATGGAAAGAAGCGGTAGAGGAGCCAGTGCTGACATCAGGGCTTTCCCTGCCTCTGCTGCAGCTCTGGTGCCTTTTCTCAAAGCGTACA
>CM068350.1:832021-1039521 GCA_034769755.1 Odontamblyopus lacepedii | reverse complement strand
ACCCGCAACCTTCTTGCTGTGAGGCCTGAGTGTTGCCACTCAGCCACAGTGCCGCCTGCCAATAAAGTAACAGTTTCAAATGATACACTGTTGAAATAAATCTTCTGCGCCCCTTCAACATCTTATATATATTCTCATGTTCAGAGACAGAAGTCAATTTGATGAAGAGCCTCATAAGCTTCATGACACAACATGACCAAAAGAACAGCTTCAGAGGGTCCCTGTCATCGTGCCAGCGTGCCAGAGGGCAGCAGAACATCTCACCATGTGCGACTCCTCCTGGCACTTGATGCGGACCTCGTTGAGCATGTCCTCCAGCTTGTTCTTCTGCTGGTCCATCTCCTCCAGTCGCTCCTGCGCCTCTTGTTTCTGTGCCTCTAACTCCTGCAGGGCGGCCGTCTCCCTGTCCAGGTCACTCTGCATGTCCTGAGGGGGGCCAAGAGGAGACATAAGACCTGAGTACGCCAAACACCTTCACGCTGTTCTTACAGCTCTGTACTGGGTACCTTCCACCACTGAGGATGAATAGCAAGAAATTTACCTTTTAAGTAAAAGTGGCCTATTTGATTTGACTCTACATCAGTTTAAACTAGTACACACTGCAATATGAATTCTTGGCATTTCGCCCCATGTAAATACCATCATCTACAATACATCTTATGAAAATATCTGCACTGATTCCAGTGATGCTCTCATTAATAACACTGAAATTGAGACTATCTATGGACTCTTTGAATGATCCTGGTAATAGAGCTGCAGAGCCCAGGCTGATGCAGATCTGTCCACTCGACAGGAGTATTATGCAGACAGGTGCGCACCTGGACCTCAGTGGTCTTGTGCCTGATGGACTCCTCGGTCTCTCTGATGTCCTGCTCCAGAGTGTACTTCTCCCTGGCAATGACACAAATGTTAGTTATAAATAAACAAACATTGCACAGTAAATGAAATTCACTCCCTCAGCTCACCTGCCTGTACGCATGATCCACTTTGAGCCCCAAAGTGTATCATGTGCACATTTTCTTTGTAAAAGGGAGACTGTGGTGTTTTTGTTCTAATACAGTAAGAATTGAGCTGTAGAGGGTTGAAAGAGTAACTTCTATGCTTAATTATTGTGTCATTCTGCTAATTAGTTCTTACAGCTCATGGCTTTTAACGATACTGTCACTTTATTGGGATTATCCTGCTTTGTGTCCGTGGCGTAGAGTAAAAATAAAAAAGAAAGTAGTTTCAATGTTATCGTTTATAGTGGTATATCTCTGCTTCAAAATGTATGATTGTGACAGGCGTAGCTCCCAGAATCCCACCTTCATCATCCCCTCACATCCTCTGCCCCGTCACCTGTCGCACCTCTGCAGCTGAGCGATCTCCTGGCTCAGGTCGTCCAGCTCTTTGATGCCGGTGAATTCTCCTGACCCCACAGAGCTGGAGCTGTCCTGCAGCATACAAAGCAGAGTGAGGGGAGGGGATTTACCATGGATGTATAATGAGAGCTGGATAAGGCACGCCTCCTCTATCTGTGACCGCAGATTGATGTGTGGCCGAGCGAGATATTGCAGCCCGCAGCCCAAGAAAAATTCTTCCATAGAAGCACAATGTATTTTATGAGAAATCAAACTGCCCGTGTTCGGCTGACCGGGCATCCACAGCTTTCATACAGGTCGGATTTTGTAGGGATTCTTCTGTATTTTTACAATACGAACTTAAAAAAAAATGTTATCGTCAAAGTGCCTAAAAATCAACTTTGTAAGAGTTAGCCTAGCCCCGCTCTGAGCCCGCGCTAGCTCTGCTCTATCAGCTCGCTTTCTGAATGGTCACAACGGCGTTTCTGACGTCACAGCCCAACAGTCTTGGGCAGCCCGACGTCAGCCGTTGGCCTGCGTTGGGCTGCAAACAAGGAAGTAAAATTTAATTAAAAGTAAAAAAATCTTTTTTGCGGTCATGCGCCAATGAGCACAGACCATTGAAAACAAAAGGGCGCCATCTTTGATTTATCATCCAGATTTTATTATAGTTCTATGGGATTAACGGTCAGGGCTAACGATCAGCCGTCAGAGCTAATGGTCAGGGCTAACGGTCAGGGTTAACAGTCAGGGCTAACGGCCAGGGCTAACAGTCAGGGCTAACAGTCAGGGGTAACGGTCAGGGCTAACAGTCAGGGCTAACGGTCAGGGCTAATGATCAGCCATCAGGGCTAATGGTCAGGGCTAACATTCAGGGCTAACAGTCAGGGGTAACGGTCAGGGCTAACAGTCAGGGCTAACGGTCAGGGCTAACGGTCAGGGCTAATAATCAGCCATCAGGGCTAATGGTCAGGGCTAACGTTCAGGGATAACAGTCAGGGCTAACAGTCAGGGTTAACAGTCAGGGCTAACAGTCAGGACTAACAGTCAGGGCTAATGGTCAGGGCTAATGGTCAGGGCTAATGGTCAGGGCTAACGGTCAGGGCTAACGGTCAGGGCTAACAATCAGGGTTAACGGTCAGGGCTAACGGTCAGGGCTAACGATCAGCCGTCAGGGCTAACGATCAGCCGTCAGGGCTAACGATCTGCCGTCAGGGCTAACAGTCAGGGCTAACGGTTAGGGGTAACGATCAGCTGTCAGGGCTAATGGTCAGGGCTAACGATCAGCCATCAGGGCTAATGGTCAGGGCTAACAGTGAGGGCTAACGGTCAGGGCTAACGGTCAGGGCTAACGGTCAGGGCTAACAGTCAGGGTTAATGATCAGGTCTAACGGTCAGGGCTAACGGTCAGGGCTAACAATCAGGGGTAATGGTCAGGGCTAATGATCAGGGCTAACGGTCAGGGCTAATGGTCAGAGCTAACGGTCATGGCTAACAGTCAGGGTTAACGGTCAGGGCTAACGATCAGGGCTAACAGTCAGGGGTAACGGTCAGGGCTAACGGTCAGGGCTAACAGTCAGGGTTAACGGACAGGGCTAACAGTCAGGGCTAACGATCAGGGTTAACGGTCAGGGCTAACGATCAGCCGTCAGGGCTAACGATCAGCTGTCAGGGGTAACAATCAGCTGTCAGGGCTAACGGTCAGGGCTAACAGTCAGGGCTAATGATCAGGGGTAACGGTCAGGGCTAACAGTCAGAGTTAACGATCAGGGGTAACGGTCAAGGCCGACGGTCAGGGCTAACGTCAGGGCTAACGGTCAGGGCTAATGATCAGGCCTAACGGTCAAGGGTAACAGTCAGGGCTAACAGTCATGGCTAACAGTCAGGGTTAACGGTCAGGGCTAATGGTCAGGGCTAACGATCAGGGCTAACGGTCAGGGCTTAGGGTCAGGGCTAATGGTCAGGGCTAACAATCAGCTCTCAGGGCTAACGATCAGCCATCAGGGCTAACAGTCAGGGCTAACGGTCAGGGATAACGATCAACCGTCAGGGCTAATGGTCAGGGCTAACGGTCAGGGCTAACAGTGAGGGCTAACGGTCAGGGATAACGATCAACCGTCAGGGAAAAATGGTCAGGGCTAACAGTCAGGGCTAACAGTGAGGGCTAATGGTCAGGGCTAACAGTCAGGATTAACAGTCAGGGCTAGTGGTCAGGGCTAACAGTCAGGGTTAACAGTTAGGGCTAACGGTCAGAGCTAACGGTCAGGGCTAACAGTCAGGGTTAACGGTCAGGGTTAACAGTCAGGGTTAACGGTCAGGGTTAACAGTCAGGGCTAACGGTCAGAGCTAACGGTCAGGGCTAACAGTCAGGGCTAACGGTCAGAGCTAACGGTCAGAGCAAACGGTCAGGGCTAACGGTCAGGGATAATGGTCAGATAAAAACAGGAGGAATAAGAATCAAGTTTGTGGAGGTGCAGGCCTGCTCACAGTAAGAATACAGATTTTTCTATGTTTTTAGTGCAATACATACATAAATAGAACCAAAAAAAAAAAAGAAAAAAAGTTTTGGATCATTTTTGGCTAAAAAGTTACATACTGTAGCTTTAAATACAGTGATCCTATAACCCAGGGTTTAATATGACCCTGTCTGTTCTGATAGTTTATTGTTTACAGGACATTCTATTACCTGAATCACTGCAGTGTGATGATTGCACTGAATCAAATTGTGATTTCATCTGATCTTGGTTTTAAGTTGAAGACATTTCACCTGCTGAACAAGCTTCAACCCCCCTAAACCTCTCCTGTCCAACTAGAGTAGAGGATACACTTGTATTGAAGCCAATCTAAAAAAGAGGACTGTAAACAGGAAGTGGATGAAAAGAGGCAGGGCTAGAGGCATGACTTTCTTACCCTCCTCATGTCAGACAGAGCCGCAATGTCCGATCCCGCTGGGGCCATGTATCCCGCCATGCCCTGCACACAAAGGGCACAACATCAGACGGCAGCACACGATGATGACGCAAGAATATCAAACCTGTTTGAAGTCAAGTCATGAGGGTTTCGCTCTGTTGAAATAGTTCGTACAGTGTGAGAACATAAATCATGAGCTGTGAACTTAAACCCTGCGATTTGGTCAGTTTGAAAATATCACACAGTCTACGCCGGCATAAGACTAGAGCGACTTTTAAAGTCATTTCATTTTTGGATTGAATATTGCCCCCACTTTTTGAAGCTATTGTGAAAAAATCATTTATTCGTTTAAGATGTTGAACTTTGTGCTTGTTTTTGTTTCACATGAAAAGGCCTGGTAATTATAGAAATATTATAATAAAGAAATCTACATTCTTAAAAGCCACATTTTTTCAACAATTTCTGACCTGTGTCCAGCTCAAAATTAAACAAATATAGAATGTTGTGATGTTACATGAGCTCAACCTATTCCACACCACCACACCACAGTTAAGCACAGGTAGACTTACAGGCACTGGGGTCCCCCTCTCAGACGGGGGCATCATGTCTGCACTCAGAGTCTGGGGAGGGTCCAAGCCTTTGCTCACTTTCTGCTGGATCAGGTGCATGGCCAGAGAAAACTGCTCCCGAGTCAGCTTCCCCATCTGCCTGGTGTCTGCCAAGGCCCTGTGGATAATCAGGACGCGCACGTTAGCATCCTAGTTGTTGTTAGCTTTACAGTCATGGCAAAACTTCATTCTAGTTTCTGAAAGTTGTTTTATTACAAATCTGTGACGTGAACAGTGGTCTCTTCGTACCATATATGTGCGAGGACGTTCTGCGAGAGTCCTGACTGCATGAAGATGTCTTTGACCTCCAGCCCGCTCACAAAGCCGTCCATATCTGCGTCTGTCTTCAGAAAGATGTCGTCATAGCGACCGCGCTCTGACACAGGCACCACCCAGTTCACAGACGACTGAGGAAAGTCCAGAGAAGAATGCATGGATTTACTTTCTGTGATATTAGTTCTACTCATTTAGTGTTTTCAAGTGCATTTTATGTGTGTTTTATTAATAACATAAATTGTGGTTTGGATTCGGCAAAGTCAAACACCCCACACTGTTATTGACTGTAATTAGCTCAATAAACATTTGGATTATAGTGACTCCTCCTCCAAAAACAGTCAAAAACTCAGTGTGCTGCCTCCAGTGGTCACTGCAACTTCAAGTACTACGTGACATCACACAGAACTGCTGTTTGTGGTTAGAAACATCTGGCTGCAGGGGCGGAGTTTGGAGAGTGATACCATTTAGACCAATCACATTGTTCCTTATACCTCCAGACCCCGCCCTCCTCCCCCTCACTCTCCCCTTTAGTCCTCCAGACCCCGCCCTCCTCCCCCTCACTCTCCCCTTTAATCCTCCAGACCCCGCCCTCCTCCCCCTCACTCTCCCCTTTAATCCTCCAGACCCCTCCTCCCCCTCACTCTCCCCTTTAGTCCTCCAGACCCCTCCTCCCCTTTAGTCCTCCAGACCCCTCCTCCCCCTCACTCTCCCCTTTAGTCCTCCAGACCCCTCCTCCCCCTCACTCTCCCCTTTAGTCCTCCAGACCCCGCCCTCCTCCCCCTCACTCTCCCCTTTAGTCCTCCAGACCCCTCCTCCCCCTCACTCTCCCCTTTAGTCCTCCAGACGCCCCCTCCTCTCCCCTTTAGTCCTCCAGACCCCTCCTCTCCCCTTTAGTCCTCCAGACCCCGCCCTCCTCCCCTGACTCTCCCCTTTAGTCCTCCAGACCTCCCCTCACTCTCCCCTTTAGTCCTGCAGACCTTTAGGTGTTTACCTGGGCAGACTTGAGCGAGTGCTTGGGGGACAGGCTGCCCGTGCTGTTGAGGGAGGTCATGCTGCCGTGGGATGGGGTGGACCTCAGGGAGTCTTTAGGGGGTGGGGGGCTGGCAGGCAGACCGGGCACACCGGGCACACCGGGTACACCTGGCAGTGACCCGGACAGAGACCCCAGGCTCTTCTTCCTCTTAGATGGAGGGACTAGTGACGGGGGCAGCACCGACGGGACCGGCTCCTTCTCCAGCGCGCGGTAAACCAGGTACATGGCCTGGGGATGACACAAAACATGCCATTTGAACAGAATATAACAGGACTAAACCAAGACTACACCAGGACTACACCAGGACTACACCAGGACTTCACCAGGACTAAACCAGGACTACACCAGGACTACACCAGGACTACACCAGGACTTCACCAGGACTAAACCAGGACTACACCAGGACTACACCAGGACTACACCAGGACTTCACCAGGACTACACCAGGACTACACCAGGACTAAACCAGAACTACACCAGGACTACACCAGGACTACACCAGGACTTCACCAGGACTACACCAGGACTACACCAGGACTACACCAGGACTAAACCAAGACTACACCAGGACTAAACCAAGACTACACCAGGACTACACCAGGACTAAACCAAGACTACACCAGGACTAAACCAAGACTACACCAGGACTACACCAGGACTAAATCAGGACTACACCGGGACTACACCAGGACTAAACCAGGACTACACCAGGACTAAACCAGGACTACACCGGGACTAAACCAGGACTACACCAGGACTACACCAGGACTACACCAGGACTAAACCAGGACTACACCAGGACTACACCAGGACTAAACCAGGACTACACCGGGACTAAACCAGGACAAAACCAAGACTACACCAGGACTACACCAGGACTACACCAGGACTAAACCAGGACTACACCAGGACTACACCAGGACTAAACCAGGACTAAATCAGGACTAAATCAGGATTACACCAGGACTAAACCAGGACTACACCAGGACTACACCAGGACTAAACCAGGACTTCACCAGGACTACACCAGGACTACACCAGGACTACACCAGGACTAAATCAGGATTACACCAAGACTAAACCAGGACTACACCAGGACTACACCAGGACTACACCAGGACTAAACCAGGACTAAATCAGGACTACACCAGGACTAAATCAGGACTACACCACGACTAAATCAGGATTACACCAAGACTACACCAGGACTACACCAGGACTAAACCAGGACTAAATCAGGACTACACCAGGACTACACCAGGACTAAATCAGGACTACACCAGGACTACACCAGGACTAAATCAGGATTACACCAAGACTACACCAGGACTACACCAGGACTAAATCAGGACTACACCAGGACTAAACCAAGACGACACCAGGACTACACCAGGACTAAACCAAGACGACACCAGGACTACACCAGGACTAAATCAGGACTACACCAGGACTACACCAGGACTAAATCAGGACTACACCAGGACTAAACCAAGACGACACCAGGACTACACCAGGACTAAATCAGGACTACAGCAGGACTACACCAGGACTACACCAGGACTAAACCAGGACTAAATCAGGACTACACCAGGACTACACCAGGACTAAATCAGGACTACACCAGGACTACACCACGACTAAATCAGGATTACACCAAGACTACACCAGGACTACACCAGGACTACACCAGGACTAAACCAGGACTAAATCAGGACTACACCAGGACTAAATCAGGACTACACCAGGACTAAATCAGGACTACACCAGGACTACACCAGGACTAAATCAGGATTACACCAAGACTACACCAGGACTAAACCAGGACTACACCAGGACTACATCAGGACTACACCAGGACTACACCAGGACTAAATCAGGACTACACCAGGACTACACCAGGACTAAATCAGGATTACACCAAGACTACACCAGGACTACACCAGGACTACACCAGGACTAAATCAGGACTACACCAGGACTACACCAGGACTACACCAGGACTACACCAGGACTAAACCAGGACTAAATCAGGACTACACCAGGACTAAATCAGGACTACACCAGGACTACACCACGACTAAATCAGGATTACACCAAGACTACACCAGGACTACACCAGGACTACACCAGGACTACACCAGGACTACACCAGGACTAAACCAGGACTAAATCAGGACTACACCAGGACTAAATCAGGACTACACCAGGACTAAATCAGGACTACACCAGGACTACACCAGGACTAAATCAGGATTACACCAAGACTACACCAGGACTACACCAGGACTACACCAGGACTAAACCAGGACTAAATCAGGACTACACCAGGACTACACCAGGACTAAATCAGGACTACACCAGGACTACACCAGGACTAAATCAGGATTACACCAAGACTACACCAGGACTACACCAGGACTACACCAAGACTACACCAGGACTACACCAGGACTACACCAGGACTAAATCAGGACTACACCAGGACTACACCAGGACTACACCAGGACTAAATCAGGACTACACCAGGACTAAACCAAGACGACACCAGGACTACACCAGGACTAAATCAGGACTACAGCAGGACTACACCAGGACTACACCAGGACTACACCAGGACTACACCAGGACTAAACCAGGATAAAACCAGGACTACACCAGGACTAAACCAGGACTACACCAGGACTAAATCAGGACTACACCAGGACTACACCAGGACTAAACCAGGACTAAATCAGGACTACACCAGGACTAAATCAGGACTACACCAGGACTAAATCAGGACTACACCAGGACTACACCAGGACTACACCAGGACTAAATCAGGACTACACCAGGACTAAACCAGGACTAAACCAGGACTACACCAGGACTAAATCAGGACTACACCAGGACTACACCAGGACTACACCAGGACTAAATCAGGACTACACCAGGACTAAATCAGGACTAAATCAGGACTACACCAGGACTAAATCAGGACTACACCAGGACTAAATCAGGACTAAATCAGGACTACACCAGGACTAAACCAGGACTACACCAGGACTACACCAGGACTACACCAGGACTAAATCAGGACTACACCAGGACTAAACCAGGATAAAACCAGGACTACACCAGGACTAAACCAGGACTACACCAGGACTACACCAGGACTAAACCAGGATAAAACCAGGACTAAACCAGGACTACACCAGGACTAAACCAGGATAAAACCAGGACTACACTAGGACTGAAAAAGGTCTAAAACATGACTAAACCTGAAATAAACCATAACTAAACCAGGACTATACCAGGATTAAACAAGGACTAAACCAGGACTAAACCAGGACTACACCAGGACTACACCAGGACTACACCAGGACTATACCAGGATTAAACAAGGACTAAACCAGGACTAAACCAGGACTACAATATGACTAAACCTTTACTTTTCTCAGTACAACCCTGTACCACTGTTATTGATTCACAGCAGAAATGTATAAACACTTCCAGAACTTAACCAGGACTAAATCAAGTCTTCATCAAAACAAGTTTATCACTAAACCCAAAACATGTCGAAATCATTGGACTAAAACAGCCACAAAGCAATAAAGTTTAACCTCGGTTAAACCAGGACAAATCTAGACTAAACTTGGCCGTATAATCCTCAGATGAACCCCAGGTAACTTTGGGGTATCCCTGGTTTACCAGTGCTATGAAGCTGGATCACTTCCTGTTAGTGTACATGTCTGTGGCAGGGACGCCCACACTTTTTCAGTATATGAGCTATTTATACAATGACCAAGTCAAAATGATCGACCTACTACAAAAATGCAAATCATTTATTCATTTATAAATATACTGAGAATCAGTGGTGGATCGGTTCTTGGACTTCATGATCTTCATGGGGGAAAAGGCCGACCCACATAAATAAGTTTTTATAGATCTATCTCCAGCTTATCTTGTAAATGTTCATTTATGCTTAAATGCATGGAGGCACGGTGGCTGAGTAGCTAGCACTCATGCCTCACAGCAAAAAGGTTACAGGTTTGATCCTACACAGGTCGCCCGGGCCTTTCTGTGTGGAGTTTGCATGTTCTCCCCGTGTCTGGATGGGTTTCCTCCGGGCTCTCCGGTTTCCTCCATCAACTCAACACTACACATGCACTGTAGGTGTGAATAGTTTTGTGAGTGAGTGGTGGTGGTGGTCGGAGGGACCGTTGGCGCCGCTTGGCCTGGCAGCCGCGCCTCCGTCAGTCTGTCCCAGGGCAGCTGTGGCTACAACAGTAGCTTACCACCACCGGGTCTGGAGTGAATGAAGATACTCTGTAAAATGCTGTGTAAAGCGCTTTGGGGACATGTGTCTGTGTAAAGCACTATATAAATAAACCTTACCTTACCTTAAAATAAGACAAACAAACTGTACTGCATTGAAACTCTCTGTGCCCCATTTTTGGACCCTCACCCACAGTTTGAGAACCCTTCTTTAAGAGAACTTCCACTGCACTTTACACAAAACTGTGAAGAAAGTGAAGTGGGCAGGATTTTTAAACCTGTTTTTTCCCACTGGAGTTACATTCTCTTACTGGTTTTACAGAGGTATTTACCTCTGCACATTTACCAAACACGTGGAAAATACAGATGCATCTGTGGGATTCAGTCAAACTTCAACCACATATTGTGGTACACCTGCTCTGTGCTGTACACCTGCTCTGTGCTGTAGTCCTGCTCTGTGCTGTACACCTGCTCTGTGCTGTACACCTGCTCTGTGCTGTACACCCGCTCTGTGCTGTAGTCCTGCTCTGTGCTGTACACCTGCTCTGTGCTGTAGTCCTGCTCTGTGCTGTACACCTGCTCTGTGCTGTACACCTGCTCTGTGCTGTAGTCCTGCTCTGTGCTGTAGACCTGCTCTGTGCCGTAGACCTGCTCTGTGCTGTACACCTGCTCTGTGCCGTAGACCTGCTTTGTGCCAACACTGTAACATAAATTTAGATTAGTTTTTGCGTCTCGTTTCGTCTTGCTCTTCTAATCAGGGCATTAAGGAGGGAGCCTCTGTGCTCTATGTGGGGAGGAGCGAGAGCGTGAAAAAGCGAGGAGAGGCTGAAGTGAGGCAGATGGACAGATAGGATGTTTTACCTGCCCTGTGATACACGCTGTTTCACGAGGGTACACACATGTTGCGGACAAGCTGTGAGATCTGGGAACGTGTGTGGTGACGTGCCACACAGTGTCCGCGGGCTCCACACGAGCACAGAGAGACTCCCCGCTCGCTCCCACACACTGGATGAGTTTATTGCAGACAGCAGCAGCCGTAATGAAATATGATCACACTCACCGAGGGTCAGACCTCGAGTCCGAGGCAAGACCGAGTCCAAGTGCCTTCATGACCAGACACGGTTCAAGACCGTAAAGAAACGGTCTCGAGACCAAGACCAGTCTCGAGTACTACACTATGATCTACACTAGGTGATCCACCGGCACTACCTTGGTGATTGAGATCGACGTATTGGGCACCCTTGCTCTACGGTCTATGGTGTGCCCGAGCACCTGAACATGTTAAATGACTAAAATAAGCTTTGCCTGTTTAGAGACTCATGTTTGGAGAAACGAGCAGGCATTATTACAGGCATTACTACTAGGGATGGGCATGATTAGTCGATCAATCGATAATTGGTCATTAAGAATATCGTCGATCACGTTTTAATTGACAAACTGAATGTAGGTCGCTGTGCGTAATGCAGCGTAAAGAGTCGAGGCTGCGTCACAGCGCAAACACTGGAGTTGTGGCCCCACAGTCACACGTCTCGGCTCTGGCTCCTTGGAGATCACTATATCCCTCAGAGTGTGTTTACCTGCACATCAGTGTCCCGGGTATGATCGGGTTTTTTGAGTATCCCGGTTTCACATGTTTATGCAGCATCTCCAACGCGACATACGCACAGAACAGACTCACCAGCCTCATCACATCCTCTGTCACAGAAAGAACACTCCACATCAGCGCACAAGGAAAGAGCTGTTTTTTTTTTCGCTTTCTGTTTATGCAAATGAGCCATGCGGTTTTATGTTTCGTTTCTATAAGACGTAAACAAATGTGCTAAAGCTGCATTAAACACAGTCTAATCTCACACTGATGTGGCTCTGTAGTGGTGAGTTTATTTATGCAGATTAGTAATAGTAATAATAGTGATGATCATTTTAATATAAAATGTTAATGATTAATCGAAAGTCGATGGTTAATTTTCCAGATAATCGATTAAGAAAATTTAATCGAATGCCCATCCCTAATCACTACTCGGACTAAATGAGATCTAAAACGGATCTAAACCAAGCTCAAACAAGGACTAAACATAAATAAATGGTCCCACATGTGTGGACTCACAGTGCCTCACTCACCACTGCAAACTCATCCCTGTCCAGGTGGCCATCTTTGTCGATGTCACTGAGGTCCCACACCTGAGAGACACGACAGATTAGAAGTTACATTTATTGAGTTACATTTACTAGAGTAACTATTTACTACTACATAGTTTTTAGACTACTTCATACTTTCTCTCCTACTTGAAAGCATGATATTTCAGTAATAGTTTAGTTTAGTGTTCCTCAGTCCTCTGGCAGCAGTGAGTGTGACCCACCTTGCCCAGGATGTCCAGAGGCAGCTTGGAGTTGATGAGCACAGGTTTGACCTTGTCTCCAGACAAGAGCCCGTTCACTGGAGCCAGGCTCTCAAAGATGCCATCAAACTTACTCCTCTCCTCGGCCTGGAAACACACACACACTTTTGGATTCATGACTAATATTTATCTCCAGTATTGTGGCTCAAAACAGTGCCAGTGGAATTTTATCCTACAAATTCACAAAGTCACTAAATCCCAAATGAAAGGCACATGAGCCTTACCCTGACTGCCCAGTGCTGCTCCCCAGCACTTGGTGCCACGCTGCCAAAAGACGGACTGCTGCTGTCTTTCTGTAAGAGACACAGAGACAAAGTGCTTAGAGACACCCAGAGACAACCAGACATCCCCAGAGACAACCAGACACACCCAGAGACAACCAGAGCCACCCAGAGACAACCAGAGCCACCCAGAGACAACCAGAGACAACCAGAGACAACCAGAGCCACCCAGAGACAACCAGACACACCCAGAGACAACCAGACATCCCCAGAGACAACCAGACACACCCAGAGACAACCAGAGCCACCCAGAGACAACCAGACATCCCCAGAGACAACCAGACACACCCAGAGACAACCAGACACACCCAGAGACAACCAGAGCCACCCAGAGACAACCAGAGCCACCCAGAGACAACCAGACACACCCAGAGACAACCAGACATCCCCAGAGACAACCAGACACACCCAGAGACAACCAGAGCCACCCAGAGACAACCAGACACACCCAGAGACAACCAGACACACCCAGAGACAACCAGAGCCACCCAGAGACAACCAGAGCCACCCAGAGACAACCAGACATCCCCAGAGACAACCAGACATCCCCAGAGACAACCAGACACACCCAGAGACAACCAGACACACCCAGAGACAACCAGACACACCCAGAGACAACCAGAGCCACCCAGAGACAACCAGACACACCCAGAGACAACCAGACACACCCAGAGACAACCAGAGCCACCCAGAGACAACCAGAGCCACCCAGAGACAACCAGACATCCCCAGAGACAACCAGACATCCCCAGAGACAACCAGACATCCCCAGAGACAACCAGACACACCCAGAGACAACCAGAGCCACCCAGAGACAACCAGACACACCCAGAGACAACCAGACATCCCCAGAGACAACCAGAGCCACCCAGAGACAACCAGAGCCACCCAGAGACAACCAGACACACCCAGAGACAACCAGAGCCACCCAGAGACAACCAGACATCCCCAGAGACAACCAGACACACCCAGAGACAACCAGACACACCCAGAGACAACCAGACACACCCAGAGACAACCAGAGCCACCCAGAGACAACCAGAGCCACCCAGAGACAACCAGACACACCCAGAGACAACCAGAGCCACCCAGAGACAACCAGACACACCCAGAGACAACCAGAGCCACCCAGAGACAACCAGACACACCCAGAGACAACCAGACACACCCAGAGACAACCAGACACACCCAGAGACAACCAGAGCCACCCAGAGACAACCAGACATCCCCAGAGACAACCAGACACACCCAGAGACAACCAGACACACCCAGAGACAACCAGACACACCTAGAGACAACCAGAGCCACCCAGAGACAACCAGAGCCAACCAGAGACAACTAGACACACCCAGAGACAACCAGAGCCACCCAGAGACAACCAGAGCCAACCAGAGACAACCAGACACACCCAGAGACAACCAGACACACCCAGAGACAACCAGAGCCACCAGAGACAACCAGACATCCCCAGAGACAACCAGACATCCCCAGAGACAACCAGACACACCCAGAGACAACCAGACATCCCCAGAGACAACCAGACATCCCCAGAGACAACCAGACATCCCCAGAGACAACCAGACACACCCAGAGACAACCAGAGCCACCCAGAGACAACCAGACATCCCCAGAGACAACCAGACATCCCCAGAGACAACCAGACATCCCCAGAGACAACCAGACACACCCAGAGACAACCAGAGCCACCCAGAGACAACCAGAGCCACCCAGAGACAACCAGACACACCCAGAGACAACCAGAGCCACCCAGAGACAACCAGAGCCACCCAGAGACAACCAGAGCCACCCAGAGACAACCAGAGCCACCCAGAGACAACCAGACATCCCCAGAGACAACCAGACATCCCCAGAGACAACCAGACATCCCCAGAGACAACCAGAGCCACCCAGAGACAACCAGACATCCCCAGAGACAACCAGACATCCCCAGAGACAACCAGACATCCCCAGAGACAACCAGACATCCCCAGAGACAACCAGAGCCACCCAGAGACAACCAGACACACCCAGAGACAACCAGAGCCACCCAGAGACAACCAGAGCCACCCAGAGACAACCAGAGCCACCCAGAGACAACCAGACACACCCAGAGACAACCAGAGCCACCCAGAGACAACCAGAGCCACCCAGAGACAACCAGACATCCCCAGAGACAACCAGACACACCCAGAGACAACCAGAGCCACTCAGAGACAACCAGAGCCACCCAGTGACAACCAGAGCCACCCAGAGACAACCAGACACACCCAGAGACAACCAGAGCCACCCAGAGACAACCAGAGCCACCCAGAGACAACCAGACATCCCCAGAGACAACCAGACACACCCAGAGACAACCAGAGCCACCCAGAGACAACCAGACATCCCCAGAGACAACCAGACACACCCAGAGACAACCAGAGCCACCCAGAGATAACCAGAGCCACCCAGAGACAACCAGAGCCACCCAGAGACAACCAGAGCCACCCAGAGACAACCAGACACACCCAGAGACAACCAGACATCCCCAGAGACAACCAGACACACCCAGAGACAACCAGAGCCACCCAGAGACAACCAGACACACCCAGAGACAACCAGACACACCCAGAGACAACCAGAGCCACCCAGAGACAACCAGAGCCACCCAGAGACAACCAGACACACCCAGAGACAACCAGAGCCACCCAGAGACAACCAGAGCCACCCAGAGACAACCAGACATCCCCAGAGACAACCAGACACACCCAGAGACAACCAGAGCCACTCAGAGACAACCAGAGCCACCCAGAGACAACCAGACACACCCAGAGACAACCAGAGCCACCCAGAGACAACCAGACACACCCAGAGACAACCAGAGCCACCCAGAGACAACCAGAGCCACCCAGAGACAACCAGAGCCACCCAGAGACAACCAGAGCCACCCAGAGACAACCAGAGCCACCCAGAGACAACCAGACACACCCAGAGACAACCAGACATCCCCAGAGACAACCAGACACACCCAGAGACAACCAGAGCCACCCAGAGCCACCCAGAGACAACCAGACACACCCGGAGACAGCCAGAGACAACCAGAGACAGCCAAAGACAACCAGACACCCAGAGACACATAGTTTTAAGTGAATGAGTTGATAAGATTAATCAGCAAAATGTGCTTAAACAAAATACTTGAAATTGAATTACTTAAAGTGCATTGAAGGACATAGCATACTCACAAATTTGGGTGGTGGGACGGTGAGGCTGAGGCTGGACAATGCCACCTCCTGACCACTCTGCGCACAGGCCACCAGACGCAGAGCCACATAGAAGCCCTGAGGGGACAGAGAGGAGCAGCACTGTTTGACCACTTTGACAGAAAAAGTACTAATGTATTCTTATTTGTTTATTTTCTTTTAGTTTACTATATGAAAAGAAAAACTATATATTTTTATGGCTGTTTGAATCCAGCTACACTACCGTTCAAAAGTTTGGGGTCACCCAGACAATTTTGTGTTTTCCATGAAAAGTCACTTTTATTTACCACCATGAGTTGTAAAATGAATATAAAATATAGTCAAGACATTGACAAGGTTAGAAATAATGATTTTTATTTGAAATAATATTTTTTTCCTTCAAACTTTGCCTTCATCAAAGAATCCTCCATTTGCAGCAATTACAGCCTTGCAGACCTTTGGCCTCTAGCTGTTAATTTGTTGAGGTAATCTGGAGAAATTTTACCCCACGTTTCTTGAAGCACCTCCCACAAGTTGGATTGGCTGAATGGAGACTTCTTGTGAACCATACGGTCAAGCTGCTCCCACAACAGCTCAGTGGGGTTTAGATCTGGGGACTGTGCTGGCCACTCCATTACAGACAGAATACCAGCTGCCTGCTTCTTCCACATGAGCCACATGAGATTGGCTCCAATCAAGCACTGTCCACAGGGTATGGCATGGCGTTGCAAAATGGAGTGATAGCCTTCCTTATTCAAAATCCCCTTTACCCTGAACAAATTTCCCACTTTACCAGCACCAAAACAACCCCAGACCATCACATTACCCCCACCATGCTTGACAGATGGCGTCAGGCACTCTTCCAGCATCTTTTCAGTTGTTCTGCGTCTCACAAATGTTCTTCTGTGTGATCCAAACACCTCAAACTTTGATTCGTTCATCCATAACACTTTTTTCCAGTCTTCCTCTGTCCAATGTCTGTGTTCTTTTGCCCATATTAAGCTTTTTCTTTTATTGGCCAGTCTCAGATGTGGCTTTTCCTTTGCCACTCTGCCCTGAAGCTGCATCCCGGAGTCGCCTCTTCACTGTAGATGTTGACACTGGCGTTTTGCGGGTTCTATTTAATGAAGCTGCCAGTTGAGGACCTGTGAGGCGTCTGTTTCTCAAACTAGAGACTCTAATGTACATATCTTCTTGCTCAGTTGTGCAGTGGGGCCTCCCACTTCTCTTTCCACTCTGGTTGGAGCCTGTTTGTGCTCTTCTCTGAAGGGAGTAGTTCACACCGTTATAGGAAATCTTCAGTTTCTTGGCGATTTCTTGCATAGAATAGCCTTCATTTCTAAGAACAAGAATAGACTGTCGAGTTTCACATGAAAGTTCTTTTTTTTCTGGCCATTTTGAGTGTTTAATCGACCCCACAAATGTGATGCTCCAGATACTAAAACTACTCAAAGAAGGTCAGTTTTATAGCTTCTCGAACCAGCTGAACTGTTTTCAGATGTGCTAACATGACTGCACAAGGGTTTTTAATCATCCATTAGCCTCTGACACAACGAGTAAACACATTGTACCATTAGAACACTGGAGTGAAAATGGAAATGGGCCTCTATACACCTATGTAGATATTGCACCAAAAACAGACATTTGCACCTAGAAGTCATTTACCACATTAGCAAAGTAAAGAGTGTATGTCTGATTAGTTTAAAGTTATCTTCATTGAAAAAACAGTGCTTTTCTTTCAAAAATAAGGAAATTTCTAAGTGACCCCAAACTTTTGAATGGTAGTGTAAAGATGGATAGATGTCCACACATCCAAAATTGACTTGTGAGCTTTAGTCAATGTTATAAAGGTGTTTCCTCCTCAAAAACAAAGCTGGAGTTGTGTTTTGTTTCATTCACATGTTTGAGTAATCCTTTATTATTAGACTATCTACATCTCCAAAGCTCAAAATGCTCTGTTCCACCTTGTGATGTCATGTGGTGGTAGTGTTCAAGTGAACTGCTCCTTTTACCTTTTGTTTAGTAGAGCTGGGCCATTCCAGGTCTGAAATCATCTAAATGATTCTAGTGAAGGTGTGTGGAGTTTAAAAACTCCCTAACTAACCCTAACCCTTTCCTGCATTACCATATAACATCAAAGGTGGGAGACCACTGGGAATTCCAGGTGCCACAGGGGGGCGCCAGTGGCAAAAACTGTTGTCGTGTCCTCAGGCAAGACACTTCACCCACATTGCCTAGTATGAAAGTAGTGTGTGGATGGCAGGACTCCCTTGAAAAAGAGATTAGTGATCTCAATGTAATCTTTCCTGGGTAAATAAAAAGTTAAAAAAAAAATTAAAAAAAGTTGGAACAGAGTGTTTTCTGTTTGAGAGAAGAACTTAATAAAACAAAACACAAGTGCAGGCCTATTTGTGATGAGGAAGCGACATGAGAACAGAGATCAGTAAATGGCAGAACACAGGCCCATTAATGCCCACAGCCCCTCATCATGGGGTGTGTTCTGCTACAGCAGCAAACTGAAAGTTAAAGAGTCTCCAAAATGTGATGCACTGGAGCATTCTAAGTTGTGTGATTTTAGCAGGACTTGGTCATTACTGTCCAGTAGGGCTGTAACGATATGCAAGTCTCACGATACGTCACGGTATGAACCCCACGGGATGATATTTATTGTGATATCGTGGTAAAGTTCATGATATGGTGGAGGCTCACAATATTACGATATTCTACAGAATAACAAGAGTGACATTCTAAAATGCTTTGACCAGGCATTTGGTACAACATTTATTATCATTAGGGATGGAACGAAATCCAAATCCCTCTGTACGATATTTTCACCATATATATCTCACGCTAAGCTATTTATTGTGAATATGCTACTTTACCTTCACAAGACTTAAAGGGGAACTTGGGCACGTTTGAAGCTAAAGTCTGTTGCTCGAGGTGGTGGAAATCTGATAATGAAACTACTGCACATCACATCAGGTTTGTGAAGCTGTCGTGTATTATTTTGTATTCTGCTTTTGTATGAAAAATGTCTGCGTGGGAACATGGGTGACGTAGGCTTGTGGGTGGAGCCTTGTACAAGCTCGTACTGCTAACTGAATAAGGCCCGGGAGAAATCACTAGATTACTTAAACATGCACAGATGAAACCTAAAACCTCTTGGCGTGATGAGTGAACAACGTTATAACATGGCAGAAAGCTTCAAAAAGTAAATTTGCATAAACCCGCCTCTTTAGGATTAAGACTGAAAACTGTGTATGTAGGTTTAACTGTCCAGAGCTGCTATATTTCACACTAAACCATGTTATTTTTATGTGGAATTATAAGTACATTCTATGGCAATTAGTTAAGCATAGAAAACAATAAAAACAGTTTGGACACTTTGCCCTGCACAGACAGTCCGACTATGGGATTCCACAGAGTATTTCTAACTCTGAGGCCAAGCAGCTGTCCACTTCACAGCTGGATTTGCTTTGTTTTCCACACTACCCCACAGACCGAGTTCTTTACTGTTCAAACAAAACAGCACTCAGTACACAGAGGACAGAAATACTTTCTGTTATTGATTTCTGTGGGGTAAGAATAAAAGACAGAAGTAGCTTGAGTGGGTAAGGAAAGCTTGCAGCTATTTTGTCTGTGGCACTGTTAAAATAACAAATGGTCACCATGTTAAATTAAATGACAAATGTGCCCTGGACCCTCTTCTCAGAGGAGCTGTGTTTTGTTTCAACACACAAATCCTGCAAATTTAAGATGAATTCTCAAACAGAAAACACTCTTTTCCACCTTGTGATGTCATGTGGTAATACAGGAAGCACTCCACTGTGTTTTTAAACTTCTTACACCTCTATCTCTATAGAATCATTTGGCTGATTTCAGTTCAATTTCCAATTTCTACTAAACAAAAGATGAAAGCCATTAGCTTGAAAATTACCCCTTAATGACATCACAAGGTGGAACGGGACATTTTGGGAGAGCTTTGGAGAGAGGATTACTTATACATGTGTGAATGAAACAAAACACAACTCCAGGTCTTTTGGGGGGAGGGAACATGTTATAATATGGCATAAATCTCACTTAAATTTAAAAGTAAAAAGTAAATAAAAGTTACCAGTAAATAAGAAGTCTACATTATATCACGTCTTTTCCTAATCTTTAGTTTAATGTACCTTGGACCCAGAAGCGACAAACTGAATGTGTGACATCATCATTGGTTTAGGACTCCAGCCTTATGACTTTTTGTAGGATTTTATCACATTTAAGCAGCGCTCTGATCAGATGCTGTGATGAGCTCAGTATCACATACCTGTTTGTCCAGATAACCTTTCCCATCAGGATCAGCCAAGTCCCAGATCTGAGCACAAACAGACCAAACACAGACCATAGAGCATCATGAATACTCACATCTGATCATCACACAGTGTCCTCACAAGGTGCAATCACAGTGTCCTCACAAGGTGCAATCACATAGTGTCCTCACAAGGTGCAATCACACAGTGTCCTCACAAGGTGCAATCACATAGTGTCCTCACAAGGTGCAATCACATAGTGTCCTCACAAGGTGCAATCACATAGTGTCCTCACAAGGTGCAATCACACAGTGTCCTCACACGGTGCAATCACATAGTGTCCTCACAAGGTGCAATCACACAGTGTCCTCACACGGTGCAATCACATAGTGTCCTCACAAGGTGCAATCACATAGTGTCCTCACAAGGTGCAATCACATAGTGTCCTCACAAGGTGCAATCACACAGTGTCCTCACACGGTGCAATCACATAGTGTCCTCACAAGGTGCAATCACAGTGTCCTCACACGGTGCAATCACATAGTGTCCTCACAAGGTGCAATCACATAGTGTCCTCACAAGGTGCAATCACATAGTCCACTCACACGGTGCAATCACATAGTGTCCTCACAAGGTGCAATCACATAGTCCACTCACACGGTGCAATCACATAGTGTCCTCACAAGGTGCAATCACACAGTGCCCTCACATGGTGCAATCACACAGTGCCCTCACACAGTGCAATCACACAGTGCCCTCACATGGTGCAATCACACAGTCCACTCGCACGGTGCAATCACACAGTGCCCTCACACGGTGCAATCACACAGTCCACTCACACGGTGCAATCACACAGTCCACTCGCACGGTGCAATCACACAGTCCACTCGCACGGTGCAATCACACAGTCCACTCACACGGTGCAATCACACAGTCCACTCGCACGGTGCAATCACACAGTGCCCTCACACAGTGCAATCACACAGTCCACTCGCACGGCAGCACGTACCTTCCCCAGTGTGGCGTCAGGCAGGCCAGACTTCTTGAGAAACAGAGCTGCTTCAGTGGGCCCCACCCTGCCCATGTTCCCCGGGTCCACCTGGAAAACACAGCTCAGGTCAGCTCAAGTCAAAACTACTGAAATGTGTTTAAATGCTTAACATTAAATTTGCATTGTTTACTGTTTATTGTTAAATTTTTTAATTGTTTACTGACTACGCATTTTGTAAATTTTTTGTGAGAAACATACCCAAAAGGAAACAACGCAGATGGTTACCATGGTAACCATTCTTGCTTTTTAAAGATACTGTAGTCCACTTTAATGTGCAAAAATAATTATTACTGTTTTACATAATACAATACATAACATCAGTTTATATCAGTTTATCAAATGATAGTGAATTCTGTACAAATTACTAAAAATAAGTAGGTCACAAAAGGTTTTTAAAAAATGCATTGTTGTGGCTTTAATTCTCTTTTAAACATACTTTTGGTCATTGAGATAAATTTTCCCATTTTCTAACCTAAAAATAAAGTCTAGATTTGAAAAATATTCTTTATAAACGTCACCTCTGTTTCCATAGAGGCATTTAAGCACTGGAGCTCCCTCTGCTGTCAGGAGTGGGAATGAATGTAAAACTAAACAGCTGAAGTCCTTAGCCCTGTGAGCTATGCTAACAGAGCCCTGTGTTTGTTCTGAAATTTGACCACAGAATGAGTGATGGTTTAAAACAGGAAAAGTCCAGAGTTATATCTATGACGCAACAATCCGGGCAAAATGGAACGGAGCATTTTTGAGGCTCAGAGAAGACAACTTTGGATTCATGGATTAATGACACAAATGTGAATGCTTTCTCCTGTCATGCAGCTCTACAGCTCCAGGTCATTTTACAGAATGTGTTGTTTAAAACTCAGACATGATTTGAATAGCGTATTCTACGGACATGCCACACCTGTCTGTAGAAGCTCTCGAAGAGGGGGTTCCCACTGGACAGCTGTGGACAGAGGAACATCAGCATCAGGTTAAGAACTTCTGAGGAAAAGCCAGGAAATATGTGAGCCCAGTTCACCGCAGCCTGACCTGAGTGGACTACAGTCTATGGGCCCACCTCCATGTGTCTAAATCCTGCAGAATTTACATTATAAACACTCTGGATGTCCAAATTGTTTGGATTAGATTTTGTGATTATTCATGTTTTTGTGATTATTCAATAACTAATTTCTTAAGAAGCTAAATTTTGTCATTTCAATAAATTTTAAATGCTTTTTTGTCTTGCTAATTATGCAATACTGGCTTTACAAATGTGTAAGACGATCAACCATTACATTTCTGAATGACAAAGTACGGCTAGTGTTATTATGACACTAAACTTTAAAAATCACTTTCAACTGAATTTGATTTTCAACAATAAATGGTAGAACTTTCTTTTCTGTTCCCATGTGTCCTTATATGTGTGTAATCCCTCAGTGGTCCAGGTAGGTTCCATAGTGTAACTGAAATATTGTGTATCATCAGAGTTCTCACAATAATATCGTGGACCATCACAATATATCGAATCCCAAGTCTCTTTGCTTAAATGAACAGTTCTGATGCAGAAATATCTAAAATACAGAGGGAACTACATAGACCATGATCCTTTGCTCCGTTTCAGTGCAGACGACATGAAGAAATAACTGTTCTAAGCACTTTTACATCTTCATTCTTTGGATTAAGTCTGTGAAGCATTTTTAGAGGAAAAAGGAGCAGATTCACAGTTTTGTGCCTCCACAAAATATTGTAATAAATATTGTGCAGTGAGATGGATATGGTGAAAATATCGTACAGAGATTTGCATATCGTTTAGAATGTCAGTCTTGTTATTCTGTAGAATACCGTAATATCGTGAGCTTCCCCACGATATTGCAATAAATATCGTACCGTGAGGTTCATACGGTGGCAATATCGTATCGTGAGACTTGGATATCATTACTACATAGTCCCATGAACACTATGGAATAGGGGTGTCCTATTGCATAGTGTTCATGGGTGTGTACTCGTCTATGTGCTCTTCTACTTGTTCTGATACAGCCCCAGATCATTCTAAAGACATTTAGGAAAGGTTCATTTCTGTCCTTTTATTATTGATACCTGCTCAAATGTCTTGTTTACCTTTTAGTAGTATCTAGTATCTATCTAATATCTGGTTTTAGACAGTGTGGATAAAAGGACATGTTAAGAATGTGATGGTTCTTCTCACAGGAACTAAGACACATTTATAACACAGGACGTATTTAACTGGAGGGCATTCATGAGTAATAACAGGCTCACAGCCTGAGCCCTCTGTGACATCACTCTGTGACATCACTCTGTCCCTCTGGAGTCATCTGAGGGACACCACCTCGAACCACCGTCATCACGTGACCATCTCTCCGCTGTGCGTAACCTCTGCGTGGATTTGTGCAGTAACGTCCCGCCGTGTGACCATCTCAACTATACACAGCCAGTGACCGACACTCAAACAACTGTGTCCATTATTTTTAGGGTGCAAAACGTGTCTTACGATGCATTTAGCATTTGAGTCAGCTCTGTTTAGAAAGGCTAGTGAATAAATGTCCGTATCCAGCAGCCAAAACGCACAAACTAGGACAAGATTAGGTCTAAACGAGAACTAAACCGGGACTATGTAGTTCTAATCCACATCTAAAATCTAAAGGATCAAACCAGGATGATGTAGCGGTTAGGTCTAAATCAGGTCTAGACTCAACCTGGACTAGAGCAGATAAATTGAACCCAGCTCTGAACCAGGACTAAACTTAAACTACAGCAGTGACATGGTTCTAAATGCGAACTAAACGAGTGCAGAACCAGGTCTTCACCTGGACTTTTCTTCTGTTGCCTACAGTATCGGTCTGGCGCAGCTAAGCGTGTGCATCTCCAGAGCGCTCGGCTCTCTCCATCTCCTTCAATCAGAGCTAGCCTAGCCGCCGCTAGCTCCCAGCTCAGCACCCGGTTACTCCCGAGTGCATTTGTCTTCCGTCCTCTTAAATCCATAATGCTCCTGAACATGCAGGCACAATCTGCCGTACCGTAAATCAGCACTAATTGGAATAAGAGCCCGCAGTAGTTTGATGCTAGCGTGCAGGAGCGCAGGGCAGTCGGCTGGATAACGGTTCTGCGCAGGCCCGGCTCATGGATCTGCTTTGTCCTGCCTTTGATTCAGATGCTTTTTCCAAATCAAAGAGAGAAACAGTGAGAGAAAGCAAAGTGCAGGGCCCATAGTGCAGGGCCAAACCGCGCTCTGAAGCAGGGCCCCGGGCAGAAAGTACCTGAGTGAGCGATGTGAGCGCTGCCATGTTTGTGCTGTCCCTCCGCCGAGCCGCTCCCACAGGCTGACAAACCAAAGCCCCGGAGCCCAGGAGCCAGGCGCACGGACGCGCCACGCACGGACGCGCCACGCAGGGACGCGCCACGCAGGGACGCGCCACGCAGGGACGCGCCACGCAGGGACGCGCCACGCAGGGACGCGCCACGCACGGACGCGCCCATCAAAAACAAACAAACAAACAAAAACGCGCTTCTTTTGTAAACATTTTTACACACTTTGTCTAGAATGATATAAAAACACTGAGTATTTCAGTTCAGATCTGTGGAAAGGCACCCCTATTCACAGAAGGAATTACGGTATTTTTGTGCAAAAGAAACAACTGCAATAAATAAATGCTAGATGGAACATTCCAGGCTAAGCTCAGTTTAAGGGCTGTTTTGAGTGTGTTAGTGGTTGTAAGGGCTGTTTTGCCTGTGTTGGTGGCTGTAAGGGCTGTTTTGAGTGTGTTGGTTGTTGTAAGGGCTGTTTTGAGGGTGCTGGTGGCTTTAAGGCCTATTTGGCATGTGTTGGTGGCTGTAAGGGCTGTTTTGAGTGTATTGGTGGTTGTAAGGGCTATTTTCCCTGTGCTGGTGCCTTTAAGGGCTGTTTTGAGTGTGTTGGTGGTTGAAAGTTCTTTTTTGCCTGTGTTGGTGGCTGTAAGGGCTGTTTTGCCTGTGTTGGTGGTTGTAAGGGCTGTTTTGCCTGTGTTGGTGGTTGTAAGTGCTGATTGCCTGTGTTGGTGGTTGTAAGGGCTGTTTTGAGTATTTTAGTTGTTGTAAGGGCTGTTTTGCCTGTGTTGGTGGGTGTAAGGGCTGTTTTGCCTGTGTTGGTGGATGTAAGGGCTGTTTTCAGTGATTTGGTTGTTGTAAGGGGTGTTTTGAGTGTGTTGGTAGTTGTGAGGGCTGTTTTGAGTATGTCGGTGGTTGTAAGGGCTGTTTTGCCTGTGTCGGTGGCTGTAAGTGCTGTTTTGCCTGTGTTGGTGGTTGTAAGTGCTGATTGCCTGTGTTGGTGGTTGTAAGGGCTGTTTTGCCTGTGTTGGTGGTTGTAAGTGCTGATTGCCTGTGTTGGTGGTTGTAAGGGCTGTTTTGAGTATTTTAGTTGTTGTAAGGGCTGTTTTGGGTGTGTTGGTGGCTGTAATGGATGATTTCAGTGTGTTGGTGGCTGTAAGGGCTGTTGTGAGGGTGTTGGTGGTTGTCAGGGATGTTTTGACTGTGTTGGTGACTGTAAGGCATGTGTTGCCTGTGTTGGTGGCTGTAAGGGCTAATTTGGGTGTGTTGGTTGATGTAAGGGATTTTTGAGTGAGTTGGTGGTTGTAAGGTCTGTTTTGAGGGGTTTTCTGGCTGTAAGGGCTGTTTTGCCTGTGTTTGTGGTTGTAAGGGCAGGTTTGAGGGTGTTGGTAGCTGGAGGGGTTGTTTTGAGTGTGTTGGTAGCTTTTAGGCTATTTTGCCTGTGTTGGTGGTTGTAAAGGTCGTTTTGAGTGTGTTGGTGGCTGTCAGGGCTGTTTTGAGTATTTTGGTCGCTGTAAGGTCTGTTTCGCTCGTGTTGGTCGCTGTAAGGGATGTTTTGCCTTTGTTGGTGGCTGTAACAGCTGATTTGGGTGTGTTGGTTGATGTAAGGGATTTTTGAGTGTTGGTGGTTGTAAGGGCTGTTTTGAAGGTGTTGGTCGCTGTTTTGAGGGTTTTTCTGGCTGTAAGGGCTGTTTTGCCTGTGTTCGTGGTTGTAAGGGCAGGTTTGAGGGTGTTAGTGGCTGTAAGGGCTTTTAGCCTGCTTTGGTGGTTGTTAGGGCTGTTCTGGGTGTGTTGGTGGCTTTAAGGCCTTTTTTGAGTGTGGTGGTGGCGGCAAGGGCTGTTTTGAGGGGTTTTCTGGCTGTAAGGGCTGTTTTGCTTGTGCCTGTGGTTGTAAGCGCTGGTTTGAGGCTGTTGGGCGTGTTGGTCTCTGGAGGGGTTGTTTTGAGTGTGTTGGTGGCTCTAAGGCTGTTCTGGGTATGGCCTTTTTTGAGGGTGTTGGTGGCTTTAAGGGCTGTTTTGAGTCTTTTAGTGGCTGAAAGGGTTTTTTGAGTGTGTTGGTGGTAGTAAAGGCTGTTTTGAGGGTGTTAGTGGCTGTAAGGGCTTTTAGCATGCGTTGGTGGTTGTTAGGACTGTTCTGGTTGTGTTGGTGGCGTTAAGGCCTTTTTTGAATGTGGTGGTGGCTGTAAGGGCTGTTTTGCCTTTGTTGGTGGCTGTAAGGGCTGTTTTGCCTTTGTTGGTGGCTGTAAGGGCTGTTTTGCCTTTGTTGGTGGCTGTAAGGGCTAATTTGGGTGTGGTGGTGGTTGTAAGGGCCGTTTTGAGTGTTTTACTGGCTGTAAGGGCTGTTTTGCCTGTGTTTGTGGTTGTAAGGGGTGGTTTGAGCGTGTTGGAGGCTGTAAGGGCTGTTTTGAGCGTGTTGGTTGTTGTAAGGGCTGTTTTTCCTCTGTTGGTGGTTGTAAAGGCTGTTTTGAGGGTGTTCGTTGCTGTAAGGGCGGTTTTGAGGGTATTTATGGCTGTATGGGCTGTTTTGCCTGTTTTGGTGGTTGTAAGGGCTGTTATGAAGGTGTTGGTGGCTATAAGGGCTGTTTTGCGTGTGTTTGTGTCTGTAAGGCTTGTTTTGAGTGTGTTGGTGGCTGTAATCGCTGTTTTGAAGGTGTTGGTGGCTGTAAGGGTTGTTTTGGGTCTGTTGGTGTCTTTAAATACAGTATACACAATAACACTTTTTCTTTTACAAAAAATAACAGACATTAAACCATTTATTATGTGTAATACTGACTTTTAATGGGAGTTTTAAGAAAAATGAGAATACAAATTCACCATAACTTCTGCTCAAACTTATGCAGCAGCTTTAAACTCAGGATCTTCTAGAAACAGCTGATCCACAATGGTGCTTGCGACGAGTGGAGGGGGGCACTGAGCGGACACTTTGGTGGGGAAGGGCCCGATGGTGGGCTCCGCCTGTCCTGGGATCTGGGGGTCAGGTTTGAGGGGCAGGGTGACTCCCACCTCGGGGCCGGCCGCTGGAACATCGGGGAAGGCGGGCAGAGTGACAGGTGCACCCAGGGGAGGGATCTGCCTCCATATGCCCTCTGGGTGATCGTGTGGGGTGGTCTCGTGCACATGGTCATGGTGGTGATGGTGGTGCTCGTGCTCGTGCAGGTGAGCGTGCTTGTGATCATGGTCTAGCGCCATCTCATGGTCATGCTGGTGCGTGGACACACCGGCGGCGTGCTCGTACTTGTGGTGCTGGTTGGGGTGGTCCTTGGTGTGGTCGTGCGCCTTTTCATGGTGGGCGTGCACGTGATCGTGGCCGTGCCCATGGTCATGGGAGTGGTCATGAGCGTGCCTGCAGGAGAAGGGAGTAGAAAATGTATCAAGAAATGGACCAAGAGACTGTGCCCTCACCCACAGCGTTCAGCTCCAGCAAAATGAAGCTCATGGAGGCTGGCAGTTATGGAGGTGAATTCGGAGCCAAGTTCCATATTTGGAATTCTGACCGCAAGTATTATAGTAACTAAAGAGCCAATGAAGGTAACACTCCCAGTTAAGCCAGCGGTGCAGGCGCTTAGCAACACTGTCAATCAAAACTGTTGCTAATGCTAGCATGACTGACCCATGAATCCAAGATGGAGCGAAGATTGTTTTCAGTGGCAGGGCTCATTGGCACATCGTGCCAAAAAAGATTTTTACTTCCGCATTACTTCGTGAATACTGGCCTCGCTCCGCCAAACATGCTAACAAAGCTAACTTTTAGGCATCTTGACTTTTTTTTTAAAGTTCAAATTGTAAAAACACAAAAGAATCCCTACAAAATTCAACCTTTATGAAAGCTGCCAATGCCCTGTCAGCCGAACACAGGCAGTTTCACAAAAATACATTGTGTTCTATGGGCAGGTCAGGTCAGGGGTCAGGTACATTGTGTTCTATGGGCAGGTCAGGGATCAGGTACATTGTGTTCTATGGGAGAAATGTTCCCAGGCTGAAGCTCTTGGGAGATGCAGAACTTATAGATCAGTCTTGTCCAGTTCTTATTATAGATCCATGGACCAACCTCAGGGAAAGAAGGCGCCTGATTTGTCTGTTGTTAATTGTTTATATCTTGATTTACAGACAAAAAAATTATAATTTACAGTCTCCCATGGGAGCCACGTTTCTTGGGACAGGGGGTCACATGCTTTAACATAGAGAAAAGACATAACAGCTACATAAAACCCAATGACACTGAACAAACATACTGTAAATAAGAGACTAAGTATAACCACGAAACACATTATTAGTAATTGCACATTGTGCACTTGAAGACCAAAATGATGAGTCTGCCAGCAGTACTTAGAGATAAAGGGGCAACTGGTTTTCAATATAAAGTGAATTTGGAGCCAGAGTGGATGGAGCTGGAAGCGCCCCATGCTCACTCCCTGTTTAGAACAGGGTGGTATCAGGTTCGCTGTGTCCGTTTACATGTCCAGTCTGTGGAAGTGAAGGACGAGCGGCTCATTTGAAGGCCTCTGGTGAAGTCCTTACCTGTGTCCGCCGTGGTCGTGCGAGTGGTGGTGCTGGTCGCCGTCTGTGTGTTTGTGTGTGGCGTCATGGTGAGCGTGGTCCTTGGTGTGGTCGTGCACGTGATCGTGGCCCTGCTCATGCACGTGAGTGTCGTTATGACTGTGGTCCGTCTCTCCACCGAGCAGATGCAGCTTCTTCTCCCTCTCTGAGGCCTGGGAGGAGACATCATTTCTTCAAACACTTGGACAGCGTTAGGATTATACCACAGAGGGATTTGTATGGGGATGTGAGGAGTTGTTTAGTTTTGTTACATTCCCTGTGGATGTGATGCTAATTGTAGGCATTGCTCTGTTATTTAAGACTTTAGTCTGATCTTTACTCTAATGCAATCTGACCTGAAAGAGCCGACTTAGCTGTAACTAGAACAGGTGAAATGATTTGCATTCTTAAACATGTCTCTCACACATTCAGTTACAGTTACAAGCTCAAACTTCTGAACACAATCAGGAACTCTTGTATTGGTCACAGGCTCCTGAAAGTGCTGTTTAAATCCCCTTTTTTGCTTGAGTTTTCAGTCAGTCTTTTTTGGCTGTGTTTGTTAATGTGTGTATTGTGCATTATTATATTGTATCATGGTGGTGCTTCCGGCTGCATGTCATCATGGCTTCAGTGTAATCAGTGCCTCCGGCTTTCTCACCTGGAACACGGGACCTACCTCAGGCTCGTAGATCTCACACCTCACACTTATAAACTCTTCATCGCCGGGACCGTGCATGTGAGAACCTTTGCAGAAGCCTTTGTGCTGAAGACAAAATAAACAGTTATGGTCATTTTGATGTGTTTGCAGTTGGGCTGTAGGCCTTTAGTTGTGTAGTCCATGAATCAGCCGATGGCATCTTAGTTAACCAAAGTGTGTATGAGTCAACTGATGATTGCATTTAGATTTTAAGGATTAAAATGGGCACTAGTAAAGAGGCTATTTTTTGATCTGTTATAATGTTGTTTCCTCGTCACAAACACACCTGGAGTTGTGTTTTGTGTAGCATGTCGAGGCTGAGCTCTTTTCTCAAATAGAAAACACTCTGTTCCCCCTTGTGATGTGCTCCACTGTGTTTTCAAACCTCATACATGTTCCCTACAATTCTTTGGACCACTTCAGAATTGCGGATCTCTAAAGGCAAAATGAGCTGTTCACTTTAAAACCACTACTTGATGACATCACCTGGTGGAATAGAGCGTTTCAGCTTTGCAGACTAATAATAAAGGATTACACATGTGAATGAGCAAAACACAACCCCAGGTATGTTTTTCAGGAGGTAATAACATAATAACATGGCTAGAAATCTCATGGAAGTCAATTTTATGTAATATTGAACTTTTAAACTGACGCTTGTTTTCTGGTTTTGTTTGTGAGTGCAGCTTGGGTCAGATACATACAGATAGCCTGAGTGATATTTCTGCGAGCTTTTGCACCGCCGCCTTTATAGTCGGCTAAACCAGTCAGCCGGACAAGAATTTCTTTGTTAACGACAACCCCGGTTTGCAGAGCGAGTGTGACTTCTCTGTTACTTACAGCAAACTCACAGCCCAGAGGGGGGCAGTCTGCGGGCTTGTCTTCAGTGTTGGGGCAGCTGGTCTCCTGGATCGTGTACTCCACGTTGTAAATCATACTCATTGCATACTGTAAAAATAAACAAAAAACAAAACTCGTTCTAGAAAATTCAATTCCAGTTGCCTCTGCCAGCTCACTGTTAGCATCACCACTTCCTGTTCAGTTCTGTCTCCGTGGGGGTTTGCTGAGTCGTGCTAAAATCAATAAACAGTCCTTAAGATCAGCCAGTGGATAGTAGTAGTAGGATTAGTCCTGGTTTAGAGGTGATGTCGTCCTGGTTTAGTCTTAATTTAGTCCTGGTTTAGATCAAATTGTTCAGAAATAGGGAAAACTAGGCCATTTGTTAGATAAAACTGGGACAAATCAGTTGCTTTGGAGGACACAAGGCTCAAAACTCGGACTGTCCCGAGGAAATAGGGAGATCTGGTCACCCCGGTTTTTGTATCAGTGCTAACTCTAATGCTAATTTTGAGGAATAATAAATAAAACACATTAAAATAACACCACAAATGGAAATAATCTACATATAAAACTTGGGTTTAAATTTGAATTGGTTACTTTTTTAATGTTTTGTTTTAGTAAAAGTTAGCTTAGCTTTGAGACACAAAGAGCTAGCTAGCATGCTGCCTTGCCCAGAGAGTTATTGTGATTAATAGTACAGTGTTGACCACCCCATGTAGCTGGAGGGGCTTCCCAGCATGCCCTTTCACTGATCACAATGCTAATGCAAGTGCTAATCTGTTTATGCGGGAGCCTCCCTGTCTGCACGAGCTGCTCTCATGTTCCACTGTGAAGCATTATCAGACCGTATCTATGCGTAGATACGGTCTGTGTGCATTACCCCTGCGGTGGCTCTGGTGACTTGCAGCAGTGAGAAGTGATGGGCCAGTCCACTCTCTTTGTTGAACTTCTCCAGAGTTTTAGAGACCGTCTTTTGGATTTGTTCACCGTTCTTGTCAGTATGGAAGGGACAGTCAGGGCAGATTCTCTGAACTTTCTCTGCAGGCACTAAACACACAAAACAAGTGTTATTAACCATGAAAACACAAATGCAACACACACACAATACGCTCACAACGCATCAGTGCATTTAAATACTGAAACCTGAACATATACACAGACAGTGTTCACATTATACAGAATCATTTGGACTGTGCACTAATGTGTGTGCGATGAGAGGAGGTGTGTAATAAGAGGAGGAGTGTGTAAGAAGAGGAGGAGGTGTGTAATAAGAGGAGGAGTGTGTAATAAGAGGAGGTGTGTAATAAGAAGAGGAGTGTGTAATAAGAGGAGGAGTGTGTAATAAGAGGAGGAGTGTGTAATAAGAGGAGGAGGTGTGTAATAAGAGGAGGAGTGTGTAATAAGAGGAGGAGGTGTGTAATAAGAGGAGGAGTGTGTAATAAGAGGAGGAGTGTGTAATAAGAGAAGGAGGTGTGTAATAAGAGGAGGAGGTGTGTAATAAGAGGAGGAGTGTGTAATAAGAGGAGGAGTGTGTAATAAGAGGAGGAGTGTGTAATAAGAGGAGGAGGTGTGTAATAAGAAGAGACGGTGTGTAATAAGAGGAAAAGTGTGTAATAAGAGGAGGAGTGTGTAATAAGAGGAGGTGTGTAATAAGAAGAGGAGTGTGTAATAAGAGGAGGAGTGTGTAATAAGAGGAGTGTGTAATAAGAGGAGGAGTGTGTAATAATGTGTGTGTGGTTCACCTGGTCTCACCACACAGTTGTACTTGTAGAGTCTGACCACCCGGTGAACTCTGCTGATGAAGATGACCACTCTGCACTGTCCATAGGCCTGCACAAGGACACACACTATACACCTGCACAAGGACACACACTATACACCTGCACAAGGACACACACTATACACCTGCACAAGGACACACACTACAGACCTGCACAAGGACACACACTATACACCTGCACAAGGACACACACTATACACCTGCACAAGGACACACACTATACACCTGCACAAGGACACACACTATACACCTGCACAAGGACACACACTATAGACCTGCACAAGGACACACACTATACACCTGCACAAGGACACACACTATACACCTGCACAAGGACACACACTATACACCTGCACAAGGACACACACTATAGACCTGCACAAGGACACACACTACAGACCTGCACAAGGACACACACTATAGACCTGCACAAGGACACACACTATAGACCTGCACAAGGACACACACTATACACCTGCACAAGGACACACACTATACACCTGCACAAGGACACACACTATACACCTGCACAAGGACACACACTATACACCTGCACAAGGACACACACTATACACCTGCACAAGGACACACACTATACACCTGCACAAGGACACACACTATACACCTGCACAAGGACACACACTATAGACCTGCACAAGGACACACACTATACACCTGCACAAGGACACACACTACAGACCTGCACAAGGACACACACTATACACCTGCACAAGGACACACACTACAGACCTGCACAAGGACACACACTATAGACCTGCACAAGGACACACACTATAGACCTGCACAAGGACACACACTATACACCTGCACAAGGACACACACTATACACCTGCACAAGGACACACACTATACACCTGCACAAGGACACACACTATAGACCTGCACAAGGACACACACTACAGACCTGCACAAGGACACACACTATACACCTGCACAAGGACACACACTATACACCTGCACAAGGACACACACTATACACCTGCACAAGGACACACACTATAGACCTGCACAAGGACACACACTATACACCTGCACAAGGACACACACTATAGACCTGCACAAGGACACACACTATACACCTGCACAAGGACACACACTATACACCTGCACAAGGACACACACTATACACCTGCACAAGGACACACACTACAGACCTGCACAAGGACACACACTACAGACCTGCACAAGGACACACACTATACACCTGCACAAGGACACACACTATACACCTGCACAAGGACACACACTATACACCTGCACAAGGACACACACTATACACCTGCACAAGGACACACACTATAGACCTGCACAAGGACACACACTATAGACCTGCACAAGGACACACACTATACACCTGCACAAGGACACACACTATACACCTGCACAAGGACACACACTACAGACCTGCACAAGGACACACACTATAGACCTGCACAAGGACACACACTATAGACCTGCACAAGGACACACACTACAGACCTGCACAAGGACACACACTATAGACCTGCACAAGGACACACACTATACACCTGCACAAGGACACACACTATACACCTGCACAAGGACACACACTACAGACCTGCACAAGGACACACACTATACACCTGCACAAGGACACACACTATACACCTGCACAAGGACACACACTACAGACCTGCACAAGGACACACACTATACACCTGCACAAGGACACACACTACACCACAATCACACGCCATTTTAAATACTAGAGCTACTTCAGAGCTGTTCATAAAAAAGGTTCTGTCAAGTTCCCAAAGTGTGAGCTGATTCCACTGGGCCCTGGAAAAGTCAGATGGAGAGTTGATTGGCCTGGTTCTCACCGGAGTCATGCCGATTTCCCGTACTTCACAGTCCTTATAGTCTGCTTTACTGAGGACGCTGCAGTTGGTCTCCAGGACGTTCATGGTCAGATAGAACAGAATGCTGTTCTCCCTCTGAAACACACACACACAATAGACTTCCAGACTTTGGGGACAGTACATTTCCTACACTGATACTAACCTACAAAAGAAATGAACCTTAATGAACTCCTGTTTTATATTTAAACCATGTGTTGCTCTGATATTCAGGTATTTACCTTGTGAGGACCTGATTTTGTCTTCAGTCCCCACAGTGTGATCAAACAAACAGGTTTTTACAATAAAGACGATACCACTGTATAAATGAGGCCTTTATGTTCAAACAGACTTTAGTCCGTGAAATACATGGTTTTATTTAAAGGCCTGAACCAGATTTTTTTAAGGTATTTGATGTTTCTAAGCTCAGATCAGATATATTGTCAAAGCAGCTCCTGAGGTCAAGGCACTGCATTATAAAGACTGCGTCCTATCTGCAGCTCATTCTCATTATAAAGTCTTTTATTGTCCAAGAGTCAGGAAGTGTGCTGCTAGCATGCTAATTGTTGCAAAGCGTACCGACCACTGCAAACAGTTTAAAATTAATTTGTTCTGTTTTTCACATTTTAAGACACAAAAATAAGGCAAAGTAGCTTGGAAAATGAAAGAAAAAAAAAATTCAATTCGAAGTTTCCATTTTGCCCTGAAGTGATTTGAACTGTTCGTCTCTAATGACAACGTGGGCAGAGATTTTACTGCAAGAAAAGCACAAGTCAGTTTTACTTAAGTAAGTGTAGCCCACGAGTTACTTCGTGATAGTATTACCTAAGCAGAAGTAGAAGTCACTCAAAACCAAGATCAGATCCAGCACTTGGAATATTCCGTAGTATGGCATTAAACTTATCTATACAGTATCGATTCAGTTACAGTGGTGTTTATCACTCCACAACACCCTTTGACAAGCATTTTTTGCTGGCCGTGGGCTCGCCTTTCCACAGATCTGACGTGTAACTTCGATCGTCTGCATTATGCGTGTATAAGAAACGACTCGTGACTTCTTACATGTGTCTGGATGTGGGCGTTGGCCAGGTCGCGCAGGCTGTACACATATCCCTCCGTTCGGTCCTTGTTGATTTTGTCCATGGCCTGTCTGGCAGCTCCCAACACCACGGGGTCAGTACAGGACGCCTCCGCGGGGCCCTCCTGCTCCACAGGGGCCCCCCAGGAGGAGCCCAAAAACACCAGCAACAGCAGAACACAGGGCTTCATGGTGGACAGAGGCAGAGTGAGAGGAGCTCCGGGGCCCGGGGCTTTTATATACACTGAACAGACTGAGACCTCCCAGTGACTCCAGCGCCCCAGCCCCCTCAAGGGCTGTAAACAGGACCTTTGACCCCGCCCCCTTCAGCACTGTTTAAACAGGCTTGCTCAATTTGGCAAAAGAGAATCTCCACTTACAGTGATTTATTAAAATATCTCTAGCCTCATAGCATAACTGCCAAAGTTTTCAGGAATACTAAAATAAACCTACGCCAATAAAATGGTTGGGGTGGTTTGTGTTTTCTGGTTGTGAAAATCTCTCTGATTGACCGAAGACAGAGCCAATGACTCCTTCAGGTGCAGGAGGGTCTGGAGAGGAGAACGGGACTGAAAACTCATTTTGGCCAATAACATAACAATTACACTATGAGACGTAAAACAGAAGCTGGAGTAACACAGGAGAAGTTTCTTTACACCAGTGCACTGTACCAGGGATCACATGTCAAAACACTGAGAGTTCTGTCCTGTTGTGTCCAGTGTGATACAGTCCAGTCTGGCTATGCTTTTGTTGTAGGGAATATTATACGTCTAATAATGCAGGCCAAGATAACTGATAAGTATAATCTGAGAGTGAAGCAGGGTTGCCAGGTTTTCATAGAGCAACAAGCAACTAAGACCATTAAAAAAAACAACAACATGCAAATGAAGCCCACAGAAACAGACCCCCCAAAAGCCCCAGTGTGTCTCTGCTGAACGAGATTGCCCACTTACGTCAACAGTATTAACATGAATGAAATAAATAAGGGAAAAAACAAGCTAAAAAACCAAATCTCAAAATTTGAAAGTGACTTTCCAAAAGACAGAAGCCCAGTGTCACTGTAAAGAAGCAGACTTGGCAACAGTGGTGTGAGGGGGCAGATCCTGGAGCTTATATACCCTGTACTTCCTGTAGCTCTCCCCTGGACAGAGGCTGTGAGAGGCCCTTTGGTGACGTAGACACTTTTCCCATTGGCCTGAGGGTCTGCGATGTGTAGCCTCTCAGGTACAGAGGGCAGGGGCCTATCAGCAAGGACACTGCTAAGACAAATATTATGATATAAAATATCTAAATAATGTAAGGTAAAGTACACTCTGTATTTATGTCCCCATGGCAGCAGAGTGGTTGGTTGCTTTTACTTCCTCACATACTGAGCACTTTTTGAAAGGTTTTGTTTTTCAAGCTCAGTCAGTTCATCATATTTTGAGATTTTAACCATTTTAGAAGTGCAGCATGTGCAGGTCTCAGAAGCTCAGAGGCCTGGTCAGTACTTGGATGGGAGACCGCTGGGAAAATCAGGTGCCACAGGGGGGCGCCAGTGGAAACAATAGGTTGTGTCCTAAGGTAAGACACTACACCCACATTGCCTAGTGTGAAAGTGGAGTGTGCATGAGTGATGGTGGTGGTTGGAGGGCCAATGGGGCAGATTGGTAGCCTCACTTCCATCAGTCTGCCCCAGGACAGATGTGTTTACACCACCAGGTCTGTAGTGAATGAAGAATGCACTAAACTGAAAAGCGTATTTGAGCATCTGGAAAAAAGCTGTGTAAGACTAATGCACATTTGTTGCAGAAAATCTTCCCGAGGAAACACTTTGAGGGGATGGACTATTTAATCACCAACTGAAACACCAGAGCAGAGTAAAAACAATGCTTTTCCTGTTGTGTTCCCCTGGTTCCCCTGGACACTGCTGTGATGTTGCAGGACACAGAGGAGAGAGGGACACTTTTGACACTTTTGAGACTTAAAGGCCACTCAGACGTGCAGTGGAAACGCTGCAGCAACAGCAACTTTCCCTCGAAATCGATAAAGTATCTCTCTCTCTCTCAATGTCAGAACAACTTGTGAGAAGAAGTGGGTGCTGCAGTGCTACACCCGGGGATCCATCTCCAGGTCAGGACTGCCTTAGCTAGAGGACTTGACTTGCACCAGGACTACATACAACAGACCCAGAAACAAGACCTCGTGTAAGATCAATTCAAACATGTTCTGAAATGTGATTCTGGTCTTAGTTTGTCAGTTCAGATTTCAGTCACTTTGTCAGTTCTTCAGGACGTGTTTCAAATGTGAACTTTGAAGACCCTGTTATTAAAACCACTAATCTATAGTTGCAGTCCTCGTCAGCATCAACAGGAACGTTGCATGAGACTTGAGTTCACCGTCAAACCTTTGGCCCCGGTCAGGCAAAAAAAAAGGCAAATAGTTCAGAGAATCCCTGTTCAGATCAATAGTTTCCTGTGCAATAGTGCCAAACTCCAGCAGGTACAGTTATGCAATGTACGCCCAAAGATGGAGATTGTGCAAAGATCTGTCATATCTGCTCATGTTTGACTACCCCAGTTTGTGAGGACAGAAGAGGAATACTAACACACTATGGCCAGATAACACAGGGACATTTCGTTAGCCTAATAGCATAATTGCCTAAGTCATTTTTTTGACCAAATTGTGATAACTTTACTCTCCTAAGGCTGCGGCATCGCCCTGCAATCAATGTTGTGTCTTTCTTTTTTTTTTTGGAAACTTTTTCACACATCTGGTTGAACTTTCTGTTATAATATCAATAAAATAATAAAAATACCAATGTACTTGCTAAAAAATGTGTTTTTTCTTGTTTTCCAAAATCGTTCAAAAATTACTTAGGCAACTCTGCTATTAGGCTAACAGTCTGGAAGCTGTGATTTTAAGCGGTTTTGTACCAGACTTTTTTGAGCAAACTATGTCTTGCCTCAGTACAGACGTATTGTAAAAGCACCAGTTGAGGTCAAAATAAAGTGTTTTCTCATCATAGAATTAGGAAGTGTGTGCTTGGAATTCTAGTAGATTTTGCTTTGCTATTTTATCGTACTGCTAACATAACAATTTCACCCTCTTACAATGTAGAAGACCCTGTTTTACACACCGACTGTAAAAGAGAACTTCACTTAAGAGAGAAGGAGAGAGACTTTACAGCAGCAGTATTTCCACCCCAGGTCTCAGTGGCGTTTGTGTGTCAGTCAAAGGTCTCAGTTTAATAGGAGGACTGGTCAGGGAGGGACAACAGGAAAGGCCTCCTCCTCTGGAATGTTTTGGAGTATTTCCTCTAGAACAGGGGTGCCCAAACTTTTTTCATCTAGGGCCATATATTAAAACACAGAGCAGTGTGAGGGCCGATCGAGGGCCATAGACTGGAGGTCAAAACAGTGAGTAATTCAAAACTGTGCATTTATAACAGGTTTGAATGATCCTCCAGACCTTTGTTCAGGCTTAGACCCTCAAAAGGACAAACTACATTTGCTTGATCAAGGTAGATTTCAAAAACATGCAGTAAAAAGTACTACTTGTGGTAGTATGGGCCAATTCACCTGGAAGCCTGAGGGCCAAAAACAACTGGTCTGAGGGCCACATTTGGCCCCCGGGCCATAGTTTGGACATGCCTGCTCTAGAAGATCCTCTGCCACATTTGCATGGAGTGTTTTATTATCATTTTGTCATTTATTGATGCAATAACATCTACACAAAGTTGTGGACCCCTTTAAAGCAGACCTATTTTTCTAAATTATTTCCAAAGCTTTTAGCGTTTCCTCTCACCTTTTACTCATCTAAAGTTGTATATGGTTTATGCATGTTTGCGCAATCTTTAATTCATTATTTTAAAGACACCATTTGTTTCCACCGCCACCGGAAAACACCCTCTGCTCTGTACTTTTGTCCTTCAATTTTATTTTCTTAATCGGTGATACACATTTTGGTACAAATGGGGAAAAGAATCTGCTGCTCGCCCAAATGATCTGTGGCTGTTTGTTGGGATGACGTTTATGCTGACCCCAGCTCCTATTGGGCACCACAGTTTCAAATGCAGAAGTCAGAGCTTTGGTTTCTTTTATTAAGTCATTTTAGATCAATGTGGCCATTTCAACTGTCACAATAGATAATAACTGTTAATTGGCTGGAGCTGAGCGCCAAGGGTGAGGTCACACTCCCTCAGTCCAGTCATGAGGGGCCTGACGGGACTGCACATTGTGCAAGGCTGCTGGGGTCCCAGTGTTTGATCAGCCCTGTATGTGGAAGGGGGCGGGGTCAAAGGTCCTGTTTACGGCCCTTGAGGGGGCTGGGGTGCTGGAGTCACTGGGAGGTCTCAGTCTGTTCAGTGTATATAAAAGCCCCGGGCCCCGGAGCTCCTCTCACTCTGCCTCTGTCCACCATGAAGCCCTGTGTTCTGCTGTTGCTGGTGTTTTTGGGCTCCTCATGGGGGGCCCCTGTGGAGCAGGAGGGCCCCGCGGAGGCGTCCTGTACTGACCCCGTGGTGTTGGGAGCTGCCAGACAGGCCATGGACAAAATCAACAAGGACCGAACGGAGGGATATGTGTACAGCCTGCGCGACCTGGCCAACGCCCACATCCAGACACATGTAAGAACACCACATGTGCAGGAGGACCTCTCTCCACAGATCACACACTCCCACATTTAAATGTCTGGAATCAGCATGAGCTGGACAGTGTTTTAGGATGTATCACCAAGCGTATTTGTTTGGCTGACAGTTGATAGTGCTAGCACACACACAGCATGAAGGTTCCAGGTTCCAAGTTTACACATAGACGAGTATGTTGAGAAACAAACATTTCCCTCCATCTGTTTTCAAAAATAACACCCTGCACATAACATCGTTTTTTAAAAAGTTTTAGTTTATGTGTCCCCTATGAACTAACATCAAGGACCATGTTGTCCACCCTCCTGTGGGCTCACCACCTGCAGAGGGGTTCATAGGGGGGGTCAGGTGCTATGAGTATTGGGCAGCAAACTGCCCCCGCGACCCAGCCGGATGAAGCGGGAGAAGATGGATGGATAGTTTATGTGGATATTTTTAAAAACTGAGATATTTTCCTTTGTTTGTACCCATCTTTTACACCAAATGGTGAATTCACCTCTGAAAACGAATCTTTGAAGTAAAGATGACCAAAACATCCTAAAATTTTCATGCCAGTCCTTGGGACCGGGACAGGCACTTCATTTTCAAAATCATCCCATAAGACAGCAGTCCCAGGTTGGACCCAAAACCAACGGCAACTAGGTCTTGGAGTAGGAGAGATAAGCAACCTCCTAGTGCTCATTCGTCTCTGGTCATCGATATGATCCATCAGCTGTGTCTGAAAATGCAAAAACATTTAAAGTGTTTGCACCTGAAGAACTGTTGCTCTGACGCTTCCATGATCATCATCAGAGCAAAAGGGAAACATGGGTCGCACTTTTGGCACGTCAGCTCCTAAAACTCTGTTTATCTCACTTTACCTGCAGATGCCAAAATCTCCACTCTAGCTAGAGTTTTTAGAAAGATACGTTTTCAGAAGCAAATTCATTGTTTGTGTGGAATAGATGGTACAAATGAAGGGAAATGTCTTTTGAATGTTTCTTTTTAAATAACTGTGTACATGTTAACAGGGCCTTAGACCTTTCTGTGTTGAGTATGCATGTTCTCCCTGTGTCTGAGTGGAGTTTGCATGTTCTCCCTGTGTCTGAGTGGAGTTTGCATGTTCTCCGTGTGTCTGGGTTGGTTTCCTCCTTCCTCTTTCTGTCCCAACAATCCAAAACATGCACTACTGGTGAAATCCTCCAGCTCAGGTAGTCCTGACCAAGACTAGCTCAAAATCTAGAGCCGGGTCTCCAGGTGCTGTACGGCAGTGTTTCATACCGTATCTTTAAGTAATAATAGTTTAAAGACTAAATCATGTCAAGAAACGCAAATGTTCAAGTCATTTCATATTGTCCACATAAAGCTTTTGTCACATGTGGACTTACTCGCAGTGGGAAGAGGAAGCACATATTTGTTACCCTGGGAAATATATTAATTAAAGGAGTAAGTACAATTTTACTGAAAGGTTACTCAAGTAGATGTAACTGAGTACTACCACTGCTGTAAAGTAGTGAGTAAGTTGTTTACTTAATTTATGATACAGATCTGTGCAGGCTGTGGTGTTCAGTGTTGACAGCCCTTGTGTGTGTGTGTGTGTGTGTGTTTCAGGGGGAGAACAGTGACGTGTTCTATCTGACCATGAATGTTCTGGAGACCAACTGCAGCGTCCTCAGTAAGGCTGAATATCAGGACTGTGAAGTACGGGACATCACCCAAACTCCGGTAGGACAAACACTGTTCAGACTCTTTATGTGTTATTTGTGTTCACGATATGACCGTCGGTCCTTGTGCAGGTCTATGGACAGTGCAGAGTGGCCGTGTTCATCAGCAGAGTGCACCGGGTGGTGAGGCTGTACAAGTACAACTGTGTGGTCAGACCAGGTGAACCAAACTGTGTCATATACATGTATTGTGCCCTTACAGACACAGGGCATCATACACAGCCCGTTCAAAATAAGGACACATGTTTTTTACTGCAATAGCACACCCAAAATGAAAAGGCCAGATTTGGTTTTTGTCTGTTTTGAATAAAAGGTTACATGCAGTGGCTTTACGGTTTAGCTCATGTTGTAAGTACATGAAATAGATGCTGCCCGTCGAGTTGTTTTCAAACAGGACATGTTTTGTGTGTTTAGTGTCTGCAGAGAAAGTGAATGGGATCTGCCCCGACTGCTCTACACATATCGACAAGAACAATGAAGAAATCCAGAAGACGGTCTCTAAAACTCTGGAGAAATTCAACAAAGAGAGTGGACTGGCCCATCACTTCTCACTGCTGCAAGTCACCAGAGCCACCGCAGGGGTAATGCATCACAATGGAACACCAGAGGAACTTATCTAAGGCACAGACAGAGTAATAAACAAAACAGGATTAGCATCTCATTAACGCTTGTTAAGCATTTGTAATCATCTGGTGAATGGGCCTCACCACCACATCTGGAGTTAGGAGGGAACCTGACTGAAGGGACATTACAATAAAGGACTATTGTGTATCAATACAGTCTATAATAGGGATAATAATAGAGAAGAGGTGGTCTAATAAGTAGACATCGGATGATATTTGGGCTTTTTAGTGTATCACTGTCAGCCTTAAATCTCCAGCATAAACTTTTTTTTAGTTTTAGTTAATCTGCTGGCAAAAAATATACACAAAACTTTATATTAACATTTTAATGCAAGGAGATAGCTGCACAGAACATGACTACACAGTTCTCTTATAGGTGTGTTTTGTAAAAAGGGTGAAGTTTGTAGTAAATTTAAGTTACATAAAAATCATCAAAATTGGTCAGTGGACAAATATTACTCTTCTGGCAATTAATGATTCCTAAAAGTGAGCAAAATCACTTAAATGGGGATTCTCCAATGAAACATTTTGTACAAATGGGAGATAACTATTTGTTTTACACCAGAAACCTAAAAAAGATCATCTTAAATGACCAAGAGGGATGTATGTATGCACTGTCATAGGGAGAGAACATTAGGCCTGTAGTTGTTTGGTTGATTAATGGGCCGGTGGTGTCTCAGATGACCAAAATTTGCCAAGAAGTTAGTGAGTGAGTAGTGTTTTCTGCATAAATGGTTTTTGTAGTTGGTGCAGTCTGGGTCAGATACATAGAGAGCTTTTGCCACGCCTCCTTTTTAGTCAACTAATTGATTGGCAGGACATGTCTTTTGTCAAGCAAGAATTTCTTCAGTCAACTCCAGCCCTAGAGGCAGAACAAAGATGTTTGTTATAAACACAACACTACAGAGGTGTTAATCAGGAGAACAGACCTGCACGAGCATGCGGGGGAAATCAGCCCAAAGCACAAGTCCTGAACATACCAGAGACAGACCACCAGATCAGATACTGGTAACACCCCCCCAGCCAAGCCCAACATCTCATTCACATAAGGCTAAGCTCTCTCTGTGCTAATCTCTTCTTTTGAGTGAGGAACACGGCAGGGGTGTCCTATGAGCTCTATTCTGTTTGTTAAATGCATCTGCTGAACGTGTCAGGAACTCCTCAAATATGAAGTGATTTCTCAGAGGTCAGGGTTGAGTATGTGAAGGGAAATTTACATGACAAACATTGAGAAGAAAAGACATATTTTAATCTCTATTATGTTGCCACCCAAATGTGTCATACAGTACAAACTTAGACTTAGACTTTACTGATCCTCAAGGGAAATTATTTGCACACAGGAGCTCACACTTCACAATAAAATATAATATCAAAGAGCAAAAATATAAATGATAATAATACATTCTATATAAGGAGCAAACAAGACAGAAAGGGTCAGGTGTGAAATAAGACATAATTATGTAAATGTAAATGTAAAAGTCAAAATAAAATAGAAAGGTAAGTAATAAAATATAAAAAAAACAGTACAGACAAACAGTACAGACCTGACCCTAACACAGTGTTGTACAAACTTATGATGATAAACTAATGATAATTTATAAATTATTAAAAACTATTAGAAATCTACTTTCTCTATATACAGTAATAAACCACCAAAAATAATATAAATTGGAACTCATTTAATCTGCAGTCTCGTGAGTCTAAACTAGAACCTAATATCCTGTTATGATCTGGTTTGTGTTATTAATGTGTTAATGTGTTTTTCCAGATTGGAGAAGGTATGGTTTATGCTGCAGAGTTCACCATCCAGGAGACCAACTGCTCCACTGGCGCAGATAAGCCAGAAGACTGCTCCTCCCTGGACTGTGAGTTTGCTGTAAGTACAGGCTGAAACAAGCATATGAGACAGAACGAGAGAAGACTTTACAAACAAGTGAAAATGACCATAACACTTGGTTTGTCTTTAGCACAAAGGATTCTGCAAAGGTTCCCTGGTCTATGCTCCCACTCCCACCAAAGAAGAGTTCCTCACTGTAAAGTGTGAGATCTACGAGCCTGAGGTAGGTCCCATGTTTTAGATAAGATTCCTTAGATCTGTGTTTACACTACAGTCGAGTTGTTGTATCACTTATATGTAGTGAAAGTGTAAAAAAAAAAGCATGACCCGGTTAACTACTATATTTTCTTGTTCAATTCAATTCAATTCAGTTTTATTTCCATAGCCCAGAATCACAACAAGATTTGCCCCAATGTTCTTCACAGTGAAAAACATAATCTGACAGACATTAGCAAACACATTGTCCCATCCTCAGTCTCTCAATAAACACACGATCCTCAGTGCCAGAGCAAAAAACCCACCGTTGGGTGCAGTGTGGGAAAATTCTCTCCAGACACTGTTGCCAACAACTGTCGCCGTGCAGCACCTTCAGACCTGAGAACTTTGAGGAACCAGTCACTTTATAAAGTTAAACTGACTGGTTCCTCAGGTGTTATGTTCTTACATCTACTGTTTATTTTAATGTTGGTTTGAGAAAGCTCAGTCTGATGATGTCTCCTCCCAGGCCTCAGAGAGGGAGAAGAAGCTGCATCTGCTCGGTGGAGAGACGGACCACAGTCATAACGACACTCACGTGCATGAGCAGGGCCACGATCACGTGCACGACCACACCAAGGGCCACGCTCACCATGACGACACACACAAACACACAGACGGCGACCAGCACCACCACTCGCACGACCACGGCGGACACAGGTAAGGACTTCACCAGAGGCCTTCAAATGAGCCGCTCGTCCTTCACTTCCACAGACTGGACATGTAAACGGACACAGCGAACCTGATACCACCCTGTTCTAAACAGGGAGTGAGCATGGGGCGCTGTTGCCCCTCTGCTGCTGTCAGGCTCATCATTTTGGTCTTGTTATTAATCCGCTCTACATGAACCTGGTGCTACTATGTCCATGAGTCCAGATATGAACATTAATAACAAACAAATCAGGTGCCTTCTTTCCCTGAAGTCGCTCCCACAAGCATTGGCAACTTTGACAGAAGGTGACAGCGTTGTTCAGTGTCCGCTCTCTGCTAAACCAGTGGTGCAGATGGGAAGGGGCGTTACCTTCAGCAGCCTTGCTTGAGATGGGCTCTTTGGCTGCTACTTGTGTTTAGAATTCCAACTACAGAACTCAGCTCAAATTTGCCCCATGAGCTTCATTTTGCTGGAGCTGAACGCTGTGGGTGATGGCACAGTCTCTTGGTCCATTTCTTGATACATTTTCTACTCCCTTCTCCTGCAGGCACGCTCATGACCACTCCCATGACCATGGGCACGGCCACGATCACGTGCACGCCCACCATGAAAAGGCGCACGACCACACCAAGGACCACCCCAACCAGCACCACAAGTACGAGCACGCCGCCAGTGTGTCCACCCACCAGCATGACCATGAGATGGCGCTAGACCATGATCACAAGCACGCTCACCTGCACGAGCACGAGCACCACCATCACCACCATGACCATGTGCACGAGACCACCCCACACGATCACCCAGAGGGCATATGGAGGCAGATCCCTCCCCTGGGTGCACCTGTCACTCTGCCCGCCTTCCCCGATGTTCCAGCGGCCGGCCCCGAGGTGGGAGTCACCCTGCCCCTCAAACCTGACCCCCAGATCCCAGGACAGGTGGAGCCCACCATCGGGCCCTTCCCCACCAAAGTGTCCGCTCAGTGCCCCCCTCCACTCGTCGCAGACACCATTGTGGATCAGCTGTTTCTAGAAGATCCTGAGTTTAAGGTGGTGACATAATAGGTTAGCATCACTGTTGTTCTCCTGAAATAGAACAGGAAGTGTGTGGATAAACGTGTGTGAGCCGCAGCAGTTGGGGCTGTGTGATGTCAGACAGAAGGAGGCCCCGCCCTCACTGCTGCTGCATAAAGGCTCCTCACAGTATTAGACATGTAGCTGCTGTGTGTGAATGGACATGTCTTTTTCTCCTCTCATTAAACTCTCATTAAAGATGTGGTTCCAATGGTTGGTGTGTCTGCTGTTATTTTGTCCTGGCCCTGAACTCCTTATGGACTCAAACTTAAACTTAAAGCTGGGGTATGTAGAATCTCATAAGAACTGCAGAGTTGATTTAGACATGATGGTCAAGTTGTGCCTCTAGTTGGACGGTTCTCCATTTGAGGATAGATGCCCGACATTCAGTGACACGTGGCAAATTTTGCTCAAAGTTTTTTCAGATTTTTCAGCTCTGCCATCTACCGCCGATGGCACTGATACTTACACGCACCACGTGATCGTTGGACATGCCACGTTCCATGTAAACCCCTTCGATGCCGCGGTGTGAGTCAAAACTGAGGTCCCACTTTCTTGTGATGATGGAATTAGGACTGCAATGCTAACTAATCAATTCATCTATTGATTATTCTTTAAATTAATCAATTTGTTGTTTAATTTGTATGAAGATAGAAGTCGCAGCCAAAAAGGCCATAATTTTACCAAAAATAGATGAACATTTAATGATTTAGGGGCCAACACTGAATCAAAGTGACTACAAAAGACTTGGAGTTAAAAGCTAAGGAGGTCAAACTGGAACAGGTAGACTGTGCAAACATGAGCTGCTAGTGCCCGATTGCAGCCGGAGCCACGAGCCTGCAAACAAGCATCAGAAGAAGGGCAGAAAGCTCCAAGCCAAGTGAATGGATTAATGGTGATTAACGACATTCTCCAGGGCTCAACAGTTGTGATATAAAGTTCTACACCTTTCCTCATTTTTACTGAAGAGTTAAACTCAGATCAGCTCCTTTCTTTTGCTCTCAGCCTGTGGTGGGCGAACTGCTCCTGTGTGTTTGACAGTGATGTCAGCCGCTAAATCTTGATAAAATTGTGTCTATTTTGACTACAACTTTATTCTCTATTGTCAAAAAGACTTTATTCTAGCACCTTTTTAATGTAACACTTGTAATACTGATCTGTTTGAGTCATGAAACTTCTGCTCTCAGTTCATGATGTGTGTGTGTGGACCACTTAATGATTATTTGATTAGTTAAATAGTTGACAACTATTTAACTAATCAGTTAGATGAGATTAACTGATTAACTTGTTGCATCCGTAGATGGAACCAGGCCTGCCATGAGAACACATTCTGAAGTGGGATTTATCGCTGAAGTAAACACGGTCAACGATAATACTGAAACTAATTTACTACTGACACAAACACCCAAGAGCATTTAAACCACAACAACGATTCTAAATCTACAGTATTGTTCATAAATGATTGCTCCATCTGTCATGTATTGAACAATAAGCTGATGTAGTATACGTTAATATACTCACATTACATGCATTAGAGAGGAGCATTCATGTGTGTGAACTGTGCAGCCAGAAAAATGACAATGTTTTGGTGCAGCTAAAAGATATTTTATATATAATAATGTGGACGTCACTGGAGGTAATAGTTTCAGAATTCTGAGAGAATAATCCAGAAGTTCGATAATGATCCGATCTTTGGTGTTAGCAGAACAGCTGATCTAGTGTCGCCTGTTTATTCACGTCGCACCACTAGATGGCAGCACAGGACTTTAAAGCACTAATATGAGACATGACAGGATCTTTCCCCCAGGTTCAATCTGCTGCTTTTCACAGAAGGTTAAAAGAGCAGAGCAATTTGAAAAAACATGCTTTCATTTGAGTCTGTGTTTGTCTGAAAAGTTACATACTGTGGCTTTAATCTGTCAGTGTTTACTCACAGTACTGTTTTACACAGATATCATCAGTATTTTTCCATTACTGTAGACAATCCAACGTGGGAATGGTTTTACATTGTGCACACAGGGCTGAAGGCTGTTCAGTTGGCCGACAGTTCTATAACACATGTTCGATCATTTTGGGATCAGTGTTTATCTCGCACGGGCTCTGGGTTGTGCAGTCAGTAAAACAGCTGATGTGCAGAGCTCATATTCTGGGGGTAAATACATTTGGAGTAAAGCCGTAGCTGTGGGGAGCACAACCAAAGAGACGACAGGACAATATTCAGGAACTTTTCTGCTGTCCCTTTTTTATTCTAGACATTTTTATGCAGCCTGAGGTCTAGTTTATTGGCTATTTCGAAGACTTATTCTTGTTACGTTTCTACTATCCGCTTTAAAGCAGCATGTAAAAATGTCTCAGATTAAAGCACGTGTTTTCATTTTGGTTGCACATGTGTTTTTCTTGAACTTCCTTCATTGTTCCTTTGGCATTCCTCAATAGGCCTATGCAATAAAACTGAGGCCTGTCCATCTCCATGGAGAATGTGTGTTTTAACTTCCTGTGGACTCATGCAGGTGACGCCCCGTCCTTAGAAAGTTAATCTAAGTGTCTGAATACATTTTCAGTTTAGTTTTATGATCAGTCACACGCAGCATCTCTTTGGTATTGGCCACAGTCTCATTCTAAATCTCTGGAGTTCGTACGGGGCCTGACTTGTTCCGTTTTCAGGGCTCTGTGGTTGCGCCGTTGCCCGGCCCTGGTCTCCCTGGAACGGAGAGGCAAGTCCCAGAGCCGCGGCCCGCCCATCTCTGACTCACGGCGCGTCCCTGCTCCAATCCACAGCCGTGTCTGTCCGAACCAACTTCAGGACGCACCTCGCGGAAAAGTGGCACAAAAACACATGTCCTCTGCGCGCCCTGGCCCTCCTCCGCTCCACGGCTTTCCCCGAGGATTTTACCCGGGCCAGACCGCGTGACCGGGGATCCACGGAGTACCCTTTCGGCCTCTTGGACCTCTCCTTCTCGGCGCTGCGATCCGGGGACGTGGGCTACCATGGATCGCTGGATTTAGCTTTCGTTTTGGGGATAACTCCGCAGGATTGGTTTCGTTGGAGCGGGTTTGTTTGTCGCACGGCTCGGAAAGGTGTCGCGGCGCCACCGATGAGCCAAAATGCCCGTGAGAACCAAGTATAACCTGGTGGACGATGGGCACGATCTGAGGATACCGCTGCACAACGAGGAAGCGTTCCAGCACGGGATCAACTTCGAGGCAAAGGTAAACTCTGGAGTGCGGTGCTGTGGCGGCGCAGGGGCCACTCAGGGGGTTTAGATCACAGTGTTACATCTAACTCTTTATCTCCGCGGACGTTCGCACTTTTGGACACGTGTAGCGCTCAAAGCGGAGCGCAGTCTGTCAGGCAGAGGTGGCAGAATGCACCATGACTTCTTATCGGGGGAATACTCAGTAGAAGTAGTGCTCTCCATAGTACAGTAAGTACAGTTTGTGCGTAAATGGGCCACAGCGCCAGAGTGTCATCATAAACACATTAAAGTAGCGCGTTAACCTGATAATAAAACAGTGTGAGATAGTAACTATTACTGAACACAGTGAAAGGAAGTGTGTGTCCTGAGCTCTACCGTTTTAACGAAGGCATCACAATCACAGCTGAACCTGTGTCTCATGTGAAGCTCAGAACCTCCAGAGTTCGCTCCCTGAGCTGCAGAGGCTGCACTAGCACTGACTCCTGACTGCACAGGTGTTGGGGTTTAGGAAGTGACCATCAGAGGCTCATGTGAGGCTCATTCTGCTTTCTGATTGGATAATGTGTTTATAATCACAGTTCTTGTCAGTGGAAGCTGCTGGACTTGAACATGTTCACCTCGTGTCTGGGGACACGGCAACGTAAAGTTTATGAACCTTAAAATCTAAATCTCCTGTACAGTTCTTTTTACTTTGTCATACAGACTCCAAGTACAGCTAAAAGTACTGAGCTGATGAAATGAACAGAACTTTAGGACTTGAATATGTTTTGTCAGTTTGAGGTGAGAGGAGGACAGAAGTTCACTCAAGTGGGATTTACCTTCCACAAGTACAAGTGTAAAAGTGTGGCCCTCTACTCGTCTGCTGCCCTCACACAGCATCACTGTAGACTGGACCTGGACCTGTACCTGTACCTGTACCTGTGCATGTGCCTGTACCTGTACCTGTACGTGTGCATGTACCTGTACGTGTGCATGTACCTGTACCTGTACCTGTATGTGTGCATGTACCTGTACCTGTGCATGTACCTGTGCCTGTGCATGTGCCTGTGCATGTGCCTGTACCTGTACCTGTGCCTGTGCATGTACCTGTACCTGTACCTGTGCATGTACCTGTACCTGTACCTGTACCTGTGCCTGTGCCTGTGCCTGTGCTGTGTACTTCACACACCTCATGAGTGTGCGTACAGTGTACTTCACACAGTTCTGAGTGTGCGTACAGTGAACTTCACACAGTTCTGAGTGTGCGTACAGTGTACTTCACACAGTTCTGAGTGTGCGTACAGTGTACTTCACACAGTTCTGAGTGTGTGTACAGTGTACTTCACACAGTTCTGAGTGTGCGTACAGTGAACTTCACACAGTTCTGAGTGTGCGTACAGTGTACTTCACACAGTTCTGAGTGTGCGTACAGTGTACTTCACACAGTTCTGAGTGTGCGTACAGTGTACTTCACACAGTTCTGAGTGTGCGTACAGTGTACTTCACACACCTCATGAGTGTGTGTACAGTGAACTTCACACAGTTCTAGTGTGCGTACAGTGTACTTCACACACCTCATGAGTGTGTGTACAGTGAACTTCACACAGTTCTGAGTGTGTGTACAGTGTACTTCACACAGTTCTGAGTGTGCGTACAGTGTACTTCACACAGTTCTGAGTGTGCGTACAGTGAACTTCACACACCTCATGAGTGTGCGTACAGTGTACTTCACACACCTCATGAGTGTGTGTACAGTGTAATAAAGTGTCTGTAAACAGTGACACTACACACACTTGTGTTTAATATTATACTATGGAACATTCTAGGCCAAGCATGTAGACGAGCAGGAGGTGCACCTCCTACAGAAGAGGGACCTAGTGCAGCTTCAGGACCTCCGTGAAGTTGGCCCAGGCCCGGCCCTAACCATTTTGACTCCCTACGCAAGATTTCAGGTGGCGCCCCTTGGATTGCAAAAAAAAATAAAAATACTGCCAATAGATGTTTCTGAAAAGCTCGTTATATTATTAATTAATATCCTGTATATACTGTATTATTAGGCTTATTATATCATTACAGTGGAACTAAAATAATCAGTACGGATCCTAGAGTAAAGAGAAAGAGTTCAGTATTGTTAGTATATCCATATAGTAAAGCTTATTGCATGAGTGCACTGACAGAAAGTTTAACACACAGTAATGTTTCGCTAACCAGGGGTCAAATACAGAACAACATAAGTGGCACCTGGTGAATAATCTCCATCTACAGTATTGCTATAGACCTTTTTACCTGAGGAAGCTCAGGAGGAGGCACTTACATTATTCGTTTCCGTTATCGCTTTGCCGTTCCATCAAAGTCAGTCTGATACTGCTATAAAAAAGTCTCTGCTTCTATAAACTGATGCAGTTAAGGCTGTTTACTGACTGGCTTATATGACATGCTAATAGTTAGGGGTGGGCGATATCTCGATATTTAAAATATATCGAGATATTTTTGAAACTCGATATGAATTCTGACATATCGATATATCGCTATAATGCTTATGTTTACTTCTGGTTTCGCCGCTTCGCTTGTTTCGCATTCTCTGTGCCGCGCTCGCCTCCGCCTCCTGCTTTTGTCCCCTGAGCTCCTCCGCGGAGCCCGGACCTGGCCGCGGACTAAACCAGGACTAGAACTAAACCAGGACTAAACGCGGCCGCAAAGCCCGGGGCTCGGCCACGGACTAAACCAGGACTAGGACCAGGGCTCTGCAGTGCGCCCATTTCACTCGCATTTGCGAGCAAATATTTCGTCGTGCGAACGTGGAAAACCAAACAGGCTCATCTGTGCGAGTGTTTCTGCAGCTACAATAAGGAGCTGCGCACAGACACAACGTGACGAGTTAAACTTTCTAAATGCACGTTTCCCAGTGCGAGCACAACCACATGACACCTCCGATCGCGCACGACCCCAGCACACGAGCTCCGCGTGTGTGCAGATATCACGAACAAACTCCGCTTCAAAACACACCCACGCCCCCTTAAACGAGGAGCCCCCGCAGCAGGACCCACACCTGCCCCACCACTCACAGACACCCGCGTGCCGCTGGACAAAGCGAGAGCTTTGGCTTTTGTCTTGGTCTTGTCTCGGACTCGAGCGCATTTGGACTCGGTCTTGTCATGAACTCAAGGTCTGAATACTGAGTGCGGTCATTTTTCATTAATGCCGCTGCTGTTGCCAATAAACTCATCCCGGCGTGCGGGAGTGCGCGGGAGCGTGCGGGAGCGCGCGGGAGCGCGCGGGAGTGCGCGGGAGCGTGCGGGGCTTCTCTCTGCAGCCTGTGCCAAATGCCAAATAAATCCGTTTGTCACACTGTGCGTTTGATTTGGTAAATGTGCAGAGACTAAATACCACTTTAAAACAAGAGAACGTAACTCCAGTTTGGAATTTGAAAATAGAGGTTTAAAAATCCTGCACTTTATTCACTTTGAAGCAGTTTTGTGTCAGTGGAAGTCCTCTTAAAGAAGAGGTTCTTAAACTGTGAGTGAGGGTCCAAAAAGGGGTGTCAAGAGTGTTTAAGTGCAGAACTAAATGAATATTAATCAGATAAAATTAGTTTTTTTGTTTTTGCAGTAGTTTGGGGGGGCTGTATTTTTTCCTGTAAAGATATCGAGATATATATCGTATATCGAGATATAGCAAAATATATCGAGATATATTTTTTGGTCCATATCGCCCAGCCCTACTAATAGTCAATGACTCTCAAATTTAATATTCTTTCTGCAACAGGAAAACAATCATGGCATCATCTTTACTGGAACATTACCTCTGTCTTTGTTGCGTTTTTCCTCCTCATCTTTCCTTTTTTTCCTGCCCTGAGCACCAGACAGTTTGGGACGTTTTGACATAGTCCAACAAGTGACGTTTCAGCTCCTCGCTCTAGCTACAGCTTTTTTTTTAACCTTTATTTACCCAGGAAAGTCCCATTGAGACACTAACTTTTTCAAGGGAGTCCTGCCCTGCACACATCACTTTCACACTAGGCAATGTGGGTTAAGTGTCTTGCCTAAGGACACAACACCAGTTTTTTGTGACTGGCGCCCCCCTGTGGCACCTGGAGTTCCCAGTGGTCTCCCATCCAAGTACTAACCAGGCCCTGCTGAGCTTCTGAGCTCTGAGGGATCAGGCTTTGAGGAGCCGGTATGTCCAGCTTGGCTGTTTGAAGCATGTCCAGCAACAACAACAAAAAACACGCCCAAACTTCAAAGGGGCAACGCAGGATTTTTAAATGAGTTTAACCACATAAACTCTTGAACAGTGCAGGAGGCGCCGAATGAGCCGCTGTTTACTGGTTTTATTGCTGATTTACTTTCATTCTGTTCATAGTGACGATGTTTTAGACAGTGGAGGATTTTATCCCCCATCGCCGATTTTTGCGCTCGGCGCCCCCTAGTGGAGCGGCGGCGCCCTTAGCATTTGCCTATGTTGCCTAATGGGGGGCCGGCCCTGAGTTGGCCCCTCGTCAAACACACACCTTCAAAGTTTAATTTGTGCTGCTTTAATTTAGCATATATTAACAATTCATTTGTAGGGTAAATTAGGGTCGGCCAGGCCCCAGGAAGATTAAAACTGCTCTCAAATGACCCAAAATTATGTCAGTAATTTGTGCTGCGTTTGTGCTGTTTTGTGCTGCAAAAAATTTAGTTTGTGCGATTCTGGTTCTTGAGATGTTATGAGTTTTATTTTTGGTCGATGATGTCATTCAGCCCCTCAAAATGTTAAATGGTGCTTGAAAGCAGCAGAGAATGAAGTAGAGCCCGACCGACATATCGGCTGTCCGATATAATCGGCTGTTTTCAGGGTCTGGGATTATATCGGCTATCGGCCAAAATTCCGCAGATCAGCGCCGATATTTTTCGTGTTTTTCCCTCCACTATCACAGCCACGTAACGAGCCCTGCTAATGAAGCACTTGTGTTACTTGTCCAGCAGATGGCGCGCTATTTGTTGTCATGTAGCACATGTTTTCTGGGGGTCACATTATTGAATGCTCATGCACGATGTGCTCACCCCAACACTGAAGTGCAGCTGGGGACAGGAGCAGAACTCTGTAAAGTGCATTTGTTGTTTGTCAGTGGTAAGTTTGGTCTATGAAATAAACAATCACAACGTTTTCATTCTTGAATTGCGCGTTGAGTGAATCGTGGTCACGCTGTGTTGTAAGTTAGCGAGCTAAAGTTACAGTAACCTAGCATAATTAGGTCACCTTGACAAAACTTCCTCTTGCCAAGTTTGCAATACATGTGATTGCGCATAACAATTATATTGATATGTTCAATGAAATATACGGCTCAGGTAACTGCAGGTTTAGAATCCCTCTCCTAATATGTGGAAACCCAGATCACTTAAATGGCTAATCGCTTGAACAGCCCCACACATAAACAGTGTCATCCTCTGTTCATCCTTGGACCTTTTACAGCCCACCCTGACCTTAATGTATATTTCATCTTTTAAAAGGAGGACACATAATCACCCTTACATATGATCTTCCAGTGAGACGATATGGAACAGAAGTCACTGAGCACAAGTCATTCGGTCCCAGGCCGAAGCAGTGAACAATCAGGGAGAAGCTTTGGTGCTTCTGTCACATCAGCTCATCAGACATAAACAGAAGGTCCAACGTGCAGCAGAGGCTCTGATTCCACGTTCCCCACACACAGGTTCACAGTGGAGTGAAGTGATGGTTCTTCTACAGAGCTTCACTGCAGGTTCAGGATTTGTTCTGTAGATGGTCCCTGTGTCCTGAACATGGGAAGAGGTGGGAGTGAAGTGAAAACTGGAACAGCCAACAAACATTTTAATCCCAAACCAGATGATTACATGAATAGTTATTCATATATTATAGGTATTAAATGGATATTATAAAAGTAAACAAACTTACCTCATGTGGGAGCTGGGCTGAGGCAAACCCAAACTGTGAATGATCCTTTTACACGACAGAACAAACAATAAAATGATTGGACCTGAAGCAGCACCGGTGTGTTCATGACTCCAGAGCACACACTCACACACTCAGTATGTCGCTGGAGTTGGGACGTGACCTAAACTATAACAGGACAAAGTGAAAAATGAACATGTGTCTGTATGTCTGTATCTGCATTTGAGGTGGAGCATAAGGGCACTGCTTTCCATGATTTAGCCACATGCCTGAGATACTCCCTGTGTGACCATGTCATATTAACACTGCACAAAGAAAAAATGAAAAGCAAGTCATTAAAGCCTCATACAGACTGTTCCCCAGTCTTTTTTTATTTTTATTTTATTATTATTTTGCTGTCACCAGGTGTACAAACATATGGCATTGCAATTACATATCACAGGTATAGTGCATTTACATACATTAGACAGCAGAGAAAAAGGGAAGAGGGTATAGGTGTGTGTGTGTGTGTGTGTGTGTGTGTGTGTGTGTGTGTGTGTGTGTGTGTGTGTGTGTGTGTGTGTGTGTGTGTGTGTGTGTGTGTGTGTGTGTGTGTGTGTGTGTGCGTGCGTGCGTGCGTGCGTGCGTGCGTGCGTGCGTGCGTGCGTGCGTGCGTGCGTGCGTGCGTGTGTGTGTGTGTGGGGGTGCGTGTGTGTGGGGGGGTGCGTGTGTGTGTGGGGGTGTGTGTGTGTGTGGGGGTGTGTGTGTGTGTGTGGGGGTGTGGGTGTGGGGGTGGGGGCGGGGGCGTAACATTGTGGGTCGTATGAAGGACAGTTAGATAATTAGAGAAAAGCAGGTTCAAAGGGTGATTGGCAGTCAGAGTAGAATAATAATAATAAAAAATAAAATAGAATAAGTAAATAAATAATAACAATAATAACAATAATGACAATGATAACAATAATAATAATAATAATAATAATAATAATAATAATGGAGAAAGTGTATATTGGAAAAGGATGTGATGTTGGTGCAGTGGGGTATTATGGCTGTGTTGTGAGCTGTAACAGAGGTGTGGTGAGGTGGTTTGTGATACGGTGGTGGTGTTGGTAATAACAGTAACAAATAGTTAGTTCTTCAGACCCATGCATGGGGTGTGATCCTTGATTCATTCTGTTTATTTTTTCGATGTTGCTGTCATACAGTTGAGTGAGTTTTTGTCCATTTGTTATGATTTTAAAAGTGATCGTTTGTGGAGGGTTGTGACATGTAGTGGTGCATTAAAAAAAAAAAGGGTGGTCTGCGGTCTCAAGGTGTGTAGCCTTGTCCGCAGACCCCCCTATTTGTTCTTTGTGGGAATGGAGGTTTGCCCTAAGCTAATGTTGCATTAAAAAAAAAAAGACAGGGTAAGAGGACCAACAGGCCAGAGGTGTGTGGCCTCCAGTCTCTGGTCCCCCTGCCCCGCTTGCCCTATTCTATGGATATATTTTTGAGTGTTTGTTTGACAGCAAGATGGGTTGATGATAATAGTAGTAATAATAATAATAATAATAATAGTATACAAATTCTAACTATTTGATATGTTCTTACCACAGAGATATGAGTGTATTTGTGTGATTAGTAGTGGAGTATTATGGAAGCCAGAGAGTGGAGAGTGGAGATATGGTGGGGCTCTGCTCTGAATGTGATGGGTTATATTCTAAGGAGAAGTGGTTCGCAATGAAGTTTTTCCATGTGTTAATGTGTATTTTTTTTCGGCTTTTCCAATTAACTAATATGACTTTCTTGGCGATAGTTAGTGACACAAGTAGATGTTTTGTATTGTATTGGTTGAGAGTGGTTGTGGGCTCACCACCTGCAGAGGGGTTCATAGGGGGGGTCAGGTGCTATGAGTATTGGGCGGCGAGCTGCCCCCGCGACCCAGCCGGATTAGGCGGGAGAAGATGGATGGATGGATGGTTGAGAGTGGTTGTGGAAGTATCCCCAAGAATGCACAGAGAGGGGGACAATGGGATGTGGCAGCCAAATATTATGGAAAGTGATTGAGTGATGGTTTGCCAGAATGTGTATACGGGAGTGCAGTGCCAGTGCAGTGCAGTTCCCAGACTGTTCCCCAGTCTGAGAACACTTGTCCTCAGTAGTTTGCCGGAGTTTTGCTAATCCGTCTACCGTCAGCTGGCCGGAAATGAGGTCATGGAATTACTACAAAAATAATGATGAATAATTTTAGAAATCTACTCACACAAATGAAAACTTCTCATCACAAAGCAGAACAAAAAAAGACTATTGATTGACATAGTTTGTGTAGGTGTGTTGTCCCTGGTTACCACCAGCAGCTGCAGGCTGTAGGGCTGTGTGTTACTGTGTGTTACTGTGTGTTAGTGTGTGCTTCTCTGTGTTACTGTGTGTTACTTTGTGCTACTGTGTGTTACCTTGGGCTTCTGTGTGTTACTGTGTGTTACTGTGTGCTACTGTGTGCTACTGTGTGTTACTGTGTGCTACTGTGTGCTACTGTGTGTTACTGTGTGCTACTGTGTGTTACCTTGGGCTTCTGTGTGTTACTGTGTGTTACTGTGTGCTACTGTGTGCTACTGTGTGTTACTGTGTGCTACTGTGTGTTACCTTGGGCTTCTGTGTGTTACTGTGTGCTACTGTGTGTTACTGTGTGCTACTGTGTGTTACTGTGTGCTTCTGTGTGTTACTGTGTGCTACTGTGTGTTACTGTGTGCTTCTGTGTGCTTCTGTGTGCTTCTGTGTGTTACTGTGTGCTTCTGTGTGTTACTGTGTGCTTCTGTGTGCTTCTGTGTGTTACTGTGTGTTACTGTGTGTCTTGTGTGCTATTGTGTGTTATTGTGTGTTACTGTGTGTCTTGTGTGCTACTGTGTGTTACCGTGTGCTACTGTGTGTTACTGTGTGTTACTGTGTGTTACTGTGTGCTACTGTGTGTCTTGTGTGCTACTGTGTGTTACCGTGTGCTACTGTGTGTTACTGTGTGCTTCTGTGTGCTTCGGTGTGTTACTGTGTGTTACTGTGTGTCTTGTGTGTTACCGTGTGTTACCGTGTGTTACCGTGTGTTACTGTGTGCTACTGTGTGCTACTGTGTGTTACCGTGTGCTTCTGTGTGCTTCTGTGTGTTACTGTGTGTTACTGTGTGTTACTGTGTGCTTCTGTGTGCTACTGTGTGTTACTGTGTGCTACTGTGTGTTACTGTGTGCTACTGGGTGTTACTGTGTGCTTCTGTGTGCTACTGTGTGTTACTGTGTGCTACTGTGTGCTACTGTGTGCTACTGTGTGTTACTGTGTGCTACTGTGTGTTACTGTGTGCTTCTGTGTGCTTCTGTGTGCTTCTGTGTGCTTCTGTGTGTTACTGTGTGCTACTGTGTGTTACTGTGTGCTACTGTGTGTTACTGTGTGCTACTGTGTGCTACTGTGTGCTACTGTGTGCTACTGTGTGCTTCTGTGTGCTTCTGTGTGTTACTGTGTGTTACTGTGTGCTACTGTGTGCTACTGTGTGTTACTGTGTGCTACTGTGTGCTACTGTGTGCTACTGTGTGCTTCTGTGTGCTTCTGTGTGCTTCTGTGTGTTACTGTGTGTTACTGTGTGCTACTGTGTGCTACTGTGTGCTACTGTGTGCTACTGTGTGCTACTGTGTGCTACTGTGTGCTACTGTGTGCTACTGTGTGCTACTGTGTGCTACTGTGTGTTACTGTGTGCTACTGTGTGTTACTGTGTGCTTCTGTGTGCTACTGTGTGCTTCTGTGTGCTTCTGTGTGCTACTGTGTGTTACTGTGTGCTACTGTGTGCTACTGTGTGTTACTGTGTGCTACTGTGTGCTACTGTGTGTTACTGTGTGCTACTGTGTGTTACTGTGTGCTTCTGTGTGCTACTGTGTGCTTCTGTGTGCTTCTGTGTGTTACTGTGTGTTACTGTGTGTTACTGTGTGCTTCTGTGAGCGACTGTGTGTTACTGTGTGCTACTGTGTGTTACTGTGTGTTACTGTGTGTTACTGTGTGCTACTGTGTGTTATTGTGTGTTACTGTGTGCTACTGTGTGCTACTGTGTGTTACTGTGTGCTACTGTGTGTTACTGTGTGCTTCTGTGTGCTACTGTGTGTTACTGTGTGCTACTGTGTGTTACTGTGTGCTACTGTGTGTTACTGTGTGCTACTGTGTGCTACTGTGTGTTACTGTGTGCTACTGTGTGCTACTGTGTGTTACTGTGTGCTACTGTGTGCTTCTGTGTGCTTCTGTGTGCTTCTGTGTGTTACTGTGTGTTACTGTGTGCTTCTGTGTGCTACTGTGTGTTACTGTGTGCTACTGTGTGTTACTGTGTGCTACTGTGTGCTTCTGTGTGTTACTGTGTGCTTCTGTGTGCTTCTGTGTGTTACTGTGTGCTTCTGTGTGTTACTGTGTGCTTCTGTGTGTTACTGTGTGCTACTGTGTTTTACTGTGTGCTTCTGTGTGTTACTGTGTGCTTCTGTGTGTTACTGTGTGCTTCTGTGTGTTACTGTGTGTTACTGTGTGCTTCTGTGTGTTACTGTGTGCTACTGTTTGTGTTACTGTGTGCTTCTTTGTGTTACCGTGTGCTTCTGTGTGTTACTGTCTGCTACTGTTTGTGTTACTGTGTGTTGGTGTGTGTTACTGTGTGCTACTGTGTGTTACTGTCTGCTACTGTTTGTGTTACTGTGTGTTGGTGTGTGTTACCGTGTGCTTCTGTGTGTTACTGTCTGCTACTGTTTGTGTTACTGTGTGTTGGTGTGTGTTACTTTGTGCTACTGTGTGTTACTGTGTATTACTCTGTGTTACTGTGTGCTACTGTGTCTTACTGTCTGCTACTGTGTGTTACTTGTTTGTTACTGTGTGCTTCTGTGTGTTACTGTGTGCTTCTGTGTGTTACTGTGTGCTACTGTGTGCTATTGTGTGTTACTGTGTGCTTCTGTGTGTTACTATGTGCTACTGTGTGCTTCTGTGTGTTACTGTGTGCTATTGTGTTTTACTGTGTACTTCTGTGTGTTACTGTGTGCTTCTGTGTGTTACTGTGTGTTACTGTGTGTGTTGTGTGCTATTGTGTGTTACTGTGTGTCTTGTGTGCTACTGTGTGTTACCGTGTGCTACTGTGTGTTACTGTGTGTTACTGTGTGCTACTGTGTGTCTTGTGTGCTACTGTGTGTTACCGTGTGCTACCGTGTGCTACTGTGTGTTACTGTGTGTTACTGTGTGTTACTGTGTGCTTCTGTGTGCTTCTGTGTGTTACTGTGTGTTACTTTGTGTCTTGTGTGCTATTGTGTGTTCTTGTGTGCTACTGTGTGTCTTGTGTGCTACTGTGTGTTACCGTGTGTTACCGTGTGCTACTGTGTGTTACTGTGTGCTTCTGTGTGTTACTGTGTGCTTCTGTGTGTTACTGTGTGTTACTGTGTGTCTTGTGTGCTATTGTGTGTTATTGTGTGCTACTGTGTGTCTTGTGTGCTACTGTGTGTTACCGTGTGCTTCTGTGTGTTACTGTGTGTTACTGTGTGCTTCTGTGTGCTACTGTGTGCGACTGTGTGTTACTGTGTGCTACTGTGTGCTACTGTGTGTTACTGTGTGCGACTGTGTGTTACTGTGTGCTACTGTGTGTTACTGTGTGCTACTGTGTGTTACTGTGTGCTACTGTGTGTTACTGTGTGCTTCTGTGTGTTACTGTGTGCTTCTGTGTGCTACTGTGTGTTACTGTGTGCTTCTGTGTGTTACTGTGTGCTTCTGTGTGTTACTGTGTGCTACTGTGTTTTACTGTGTGCTTCTGTGTGTTACTGTGTGCTTCTGTGTGTTACTGTGTGCTTCTGTGTGTTACTGTGTGCTACTGCGTGTTACTGTGTGCTTCTGTGTGCTTCTGTGTGCTACTGTGTGCTTCTGTGTGTTACTGTGTGCTACTGTGTGCTTCTGTGTGTTACTGTGTGTTACTGTGTGCTTCTGTGTGCTACTGTGTGTTACTGTGTGCTTCTGTGTGCTTCTGTGTGCTACTGTGTGTTACTGTGTGTTACTGTGTGTTACTGTGTGCTTCTGTGTGTTACTGTGCGCTTCTGTGTGTTACTGTGCGCTTCTGTGTGCTACTGTGTGCTTCTGTGTGCTACTGTGTGCTTCTGTGTGTTACTGTGTGTTACTGTGTGTTACTGTGTGCTTCTGTGTGTTACTGTGTGCTTCTGTGTGTTACTGTGTGCTACTGTGTGTTACTGTGTGCTACTGTGTGTTACTGTGTGCTACTGTGTGTTACTGTGTGCTTCTGTGTGTTACTGTGCGCTTCTGTGTGTTACTGTGCGCTTCTGTGTGCTACTGTGCGCTTCTGTGTGCTACTGTGTGTTACTGTGTGTTACTGTGTTACTATGTGCTACTGTGTGTTACTGTGTGCTACTGTTTGTGTTACTGTGTGTTACTGTGTGCTACTGTGTATTACTGTGCGCTTCTGTGTGCTTCTGTGTGTTACTGTGTGCTACTGTGTTACTATGTGCTTCTGTGTGTTACTGTGTGCTACTGTGTGTTACTGTGTGCTTCTGTGTGTTACTGTGTGCTACTGTGTGCTTCTGTGTGTTACTGTGTGCTTCTGTGTGTTACTGTGTGCTTCTGTGTGTTACTGTGTGCTACTGTGTGTTACTGTGTGCTTCTGTGTGTTACTGTGTGCTACTGTGTGTTACTGTGTGCTTCTGTGTGTTACTGTGTGCTTCTGTGTGTTACTGTGTGCTTCTGTGTGTTACTGTGTGCTACTGTGTGTTACTGTGTGCTTCTGTGTGTTACTGTGTGCTTCTGTGTGTTACTGTGTGCTACTGTGTGTTACTGTGTGCTTCTGTGTGTTACCGTGTGCTTCTGTGTGTTACCGTGTGCTTCTGTGTGTTGCCGTGTGCTTCTGTGTGTTAGTGTCTGCTACTGTTTGTGTTACTGTGTGCTTCTGTGTGTTACTGTGTGCTACTGTGTGCTACTGTTTGTGTTACTGTGTGTTGGTGTGTGCTTCTGTGTGCTTCTGTGTGTTACTGTGTGCTACTGTGTGTTACTTGTTTGTTACTGTGTGTTACTATGTGCTTCTGTGTGTTACTGTGTGTTACTGTGTGCTTCTGTGTGTTACTGTGTGTTACTGTGTGCTACTGTTTGTGTTACTGTGTATTACTGTGCGCTTCTGTGTGTTACTGTGTGTTACTATGTGCTACTGTGTATTACTGTGCGCTTCTGTGTGTTACTGTGTGTTACTATGTGCTACTGTGTGTTACTGTGTGCTTCTGTGTGTTACTGTGTGTGTTACTGTGTGCTTCTGTGTGTTACTGTGTGTGTTACTGTGTGCTTCTGTGTGTTACTGTGTGTGTTACTGTGTGCTTCTGTGTGTTACTGTGTGCTTCTGTGTGTTACTGTGTGCTTCTGTGTGTTACTGTGTGTGTTACTGTGTGCTTCTGTGTGTTACTGTGTGTGTTACTGTGTGTGTTACTGTGTGCTTCTGTGTGTTACTGTGTGTTACTGTGTGCTTCTGTGTGTTACTGTGTGCTTCTGTGTGTTACTGTGTGCTACTGTGTGTTACTGTGTGTTACTGTGTGTGTTACTGTGTGCTTCTGTGTGTTACTGTGTGCTTCTGTGTGTTACTGTGTGTTACTGTGTGTGTTACTGTGTGCTTCTGTGTGTTACTGTGTGTTACTGTGTGTGTTACTGTGTGCTTCTGTGTGTTACTGTGTGTTACTGTGTGTTACTGTGTGCTTCTGTGTGTGTTACTGTGTGCTTCTGTGTGTTACTGTGTGTGTTACTGTGTGCTTCTGTGTGTTACTGTGTGCTTCTGTGTGTTACTGTGTGCTTCTGTGTGTTACTGTGTGTTACTGTGTGTGTTACTGTGTGCTTCTGTGTGTTACTGTGTGCTTCTGTGTGTTACTGTGTGTTACTGTGTGTGTTAGGCCTACTGTGTGCTTCTGTGTGCTACTGTGTGCTTCTGTGTGCTTCTGTGTGCTTCTGTGTGTTACTGTGTGTGTTACTGTGTGCTTCTGTGTGTTACTGTGTGTGTTACTGTGTGCTTCTGTGTGTTACTGTGTGCTTCTGTGTGTTAGTGTGTGCTTCTGTGTGTTACTGTGTGCTTCTGTGTGTTACTGTGTGCTACTGTGTGTTACTGTGCGCTTCTGTGTGTTACTGTGTGCTACTGTGTGCTTCTGTGTGTTACTGTGTGTTACTGTGTGCTTCTGTGTGTTACTGTGTGTTACTGTGTGCTTCTGTGTGTTACTGTGTGCTTCTTTGTGTTACTGTGTGCTGCTGTGTGTTACTGTGTGCTTCTGTGTGTTACTGTGTGCTTCTTTGTGTTACTGTGTGCTGCTGTGTGTTACTGTGTGCTGCTGTGTGTTACTGTGTGCTTCTGTGTGTTACTGTGTGCTTCTTTGTGTTACTGTGTGCTGCTGTGTGTTACTGTGTGCTTCTGTGTGCTACTGTGTGCTTCTGTGTGTTACTGTGTGCTTCTGTGTGTTACTGTGTGCTTCTGTGTGTTACTTTGTGTTACTGTGTGTTACTATGTGCTACTGTGTGTTACTGTGTGCTTCTGTGTGTTACTGTGTGTTACTGTGTGCTACTGTGTGCTTCTGTGTGTTACTGTGTGCTACTGTTTGTGTTACTGTGTGTTACTGTGTGCTACTGTGTGTTACTGTGTGCTTTTGTGTGTTACTGTGTGCTACTGTGTGTTACTGTGTGCTTCTGTGTGTTACTGTGTGCTTCTGTGTTACTGTGTGTTACTGTGTGCTTCTGTGTGTTACTGTGTGCTTCTGTGTTAATGTGTGCTTCTGTGTGCTTCTGTGTGTTACTGTGTGTTACTGTGTGCTACTGTGTGCTACTGTGTGCTTCTGTGTGTTGCTGTGTGCTACTGTGTGCTTCTGTGTGTTACTGTGTGCTTCTGTGTGTTACTGTGTGCTACTGTGTGCTTCTGTGTGTTACTGTGTGCTACTGTGTGTTACTGTGTGCTTCTGTGTGTTGCTGTGTGTTACTGTGTGCTTCTGTGTGTTGCTGTGTGCTACTGTGTGCTTCTGTGTGTTACTGTGTGCTACTGTGTGCTTCTGTGTGTTACTGTGTGCTTCTGTGTGTTACTGTGTGCTACTGTGTGCTTCTGTGTGTTACTCTGTGCTACTGTGTGTTACTGTGTGCTTCTGTGTGTTGCTGTGTGTTACTGTGTGCTTCTGTGTGCTACTGTGTGCTTCTGTGTGTTACTGTGTGTTACTGTGTGTTACTGTGTGCTACTGTGTGCTACTGTGTGCTTCTGTGTGTTACCGTGTGCTTCTGTGTGTTACTGTGTGCTTCTGTGTGTTACTGTGTGCTACTGTGTGCTACTGTTTGTGTTACTGTGCGCTTCTGTGTGCTACTGTGCGCTTCTGTGTGTTACTGTGTGCTACTGTTTGTGTTACTGTGTGTTACTGTGTGCTACTGTGTGTTACTGTGTGCTACTGTGTGTTACTGTGTGCTTCTGTGTGTTACTGTGTGCTTCTGTGTTACTGTGTGCTTCTGTGTGTTACTGTGTGCTTCTGTGTTACTGTGTGTTACTGTGTGCTACTGTGTGCTACTGTGTGCTTCTGTGTGTTGCTGTGTGCTACTGTGTGCTTCTGTGTGTTACTGTGTGCTTCTGTGTGTTACTGTGTGTTACTCTGTGCTACTGTGTGCTTCTGTGTGTTACTGTGTGCTTCTGTGTGTTACTGTGTGCTTCTGTGTGTTGCTGTGTGCTACTGTGTGCTTCTGTGTGCTACTGTGTGCTTCTGTGTGTTACTGTGTGTTACTGTGTGTTACTGTGTGTTACTGTGTGCTACTGTGTGTTACTGTGTGCTTCTGTGTGCTACTGTGTGCTACTGTGTGTTACTGTGTGCTACTGTGTGTTACTGTGTGCTTCTGTGTGTTACTGTGTGCTTCTGTGTGCTACTGTTTGTGTTACTGTGCGCTTCTGTGTGCTACTGTGCGCTTCTGTGTGTTACTGTGTGCTACTGTTTGTGTTACTGTGTGTTACTGTGTGCTACTGTGTGTTACTGTGTGCTTCTGTGTGTTACTGTGTGCTACTGTGTGTTACTGTGTGCTTCTGTGTGTTACTGTGTGCTTCTGTGTTACTGTGTGCTTCTGTGTGTTACTGTGTGCTTCTGTGTTACTGTGTGTTACTGTGTGCTACTGTGTGCTACTGTGTGCTTCTGTGTGTTGCTGTGTGCTACTGTGTGCTTCTGTGTGTTACTGTGTGCTTCTGTGTGTTACTGTGTGTTACTCTGTGCTACTGTGTGCTACTGTGTGCTTCTGTGTGTTACTGTGTGCTTCTGTGTGTTACTGTGTGCTTCTGTGTGTTGCTGTGTGCTACTGTGTGCTTCTGTGTGCTTCTGTGTGTTACTGTGTGTTACTGTGTGCTACTGTGTGTTACTGTGTGCTTCTGTGTGCTACTGTGTGCTACTGTGTGTTACTGTGTGCTTCTGTGTGTTACTGTGTGCTTCTGTGTGTTGCTGTGTGCTACTGTGTGCTTCTGTGTGTTACTGTGTGTTACTGTGTGTTACTGTGTGCTACTGTGTGCTACTGTGTGCTTCTGTGTGTTGCTGTGTGCTACTGTGTGCTTCTGTGTGTTACTGTGTGCTTCTGTGTGTTACTGTGTGTTACTGTGTGCTACTGTGTGCTACTGTGTGCTTCTGTGTGTTACTGTGTGCTTCTGTGTGTTACTGTGTGCTTCTGTGTGTTACTGTGTGCTACTGTGTGTTACTGTGTGCTTCTGTGTGTTGCTGTGTGCTACTGTGTGCTTCTGTGTGCTACTGTGTGCTTCTGTGTGTTACTGTGTGTTACTGTGTGCTACTGTGTGTTACTGTGTGCTTCTGTGTGTTGCTGTGTGCTACTGTGTTCTTCTGTGTGCTACTGTGTGCTTCTGTGTGTTACTGTGTGTTACTGTGTGCTACTGTGTGTTACTGTGTGCTATTGTTTGTGTTACTGTGTGTTAGTGTGTGTTACTGTGTGTGTGTTACTGTGTGCTTCTGTGTGTTACTGTGTGCTTCTGTGTGTTACTGTGTGCTTCTGTGTGTTACTGTGTGCTTCTGTGTGTTACTGTGTGCTTCTGTGTGTTACTGTGTGCTTCTGTGTGTTACTGTGTGTTACTGTGTGCTTCTGTGTGTTACTGTGTTACTGTGTGCTTCCGTGTGTTACTGTGTGCTTCCGTGTGTTACTGTGTGCTTCTGTGTGTTACTGTGTGCTTCTGTGTGTTACTTTGTGCTTTTGTGTGTTACTGTGTGCTTCTGTGTGCTTCTGTGTGTTACTGTGTGTTACTGTGTGCTTCTGTGTGTTACTTTGTGCTTCTGTGTGTTACTGTGTGCTTCTGTGTGTTACTGTGTGCTTCTGTGTGTTACTGTGTGCTTCTGTGTGTTACTGTGTGCTTCTGTGTGTTACTGTGTGTTACTTTGTGCTTCTGTGTGTTACTGTGTGTTACTGTGTGCTTCTGTGTGTTACTGTGTGCTTCTGTGTGTTACTGTGTGCTTCTGTGTGTTACTGTGTGTTACTGTGTGCTTCTGTGTGTTACTGTGTGCTTCTGTGTGTTACTGTGTGTTACTGTGTGTTACTGTGTGCTACTGTGTGCTTCTGTGTGTTACTGTGTGTTACTGTGTGCTTCTGTGTGTTACTGTGTGCTTCTGTGTGCTATTGTTTGTGTTACTGTGTGTTAGTGTGTGTTACTGTGTGTGTGTTACTGTGTGCTACTGTGTGCTTCTGTGTGTTACTGTGTGCTTCTGTGTGTTACTGTGTGCTACTGTGTGTTACTGTGTGCTACTGTGTGTTACTGTGTGCTTCTGTGTGCTACTGTGTGCTTCTGTGTGTTACTGTGTGCTTCTGTGTGTTACTGTGTGCTTCTGTGTGTTACTGTGTGCTTCTGTGTGTTACTGTGTGTTACTGTGTGCTTCTGTGTGTTACTGTGTGCTACTGTGTGTTACTGTGTGCTACTGTGTGTTACTGTGTGCTACTGTGTGTTACTGTGTGCTTCTGTGTGTTACTGTGTGCTTCTGTGTGTTACTGTGTGCTTCTGTGTGTTACTGTGTGCTTCTGTGTGTTACTGTGTGCTTCTGTGTGTTACTGTGTGCTTCTGTGTGTTACTGTGTGTTACTGTGTGCTTCTGTGTGTTACTGTGTGCTTCTGTGTGTTACTGTGTGTTACTGTGTGCTTCTGTGTGTTACTGTGTGCTACTGTGTGTTACTGTGTGCTACTGTGTGTTACTGTGTGCTACTGTGTGTTACTGTGTGCTTCTGTGTGTTACTGTGTGCTTCTGTGTGTTACTGTGTGCTTCTGTGTGTTACTGTGTGCTTCTGTGTGTTACTGTGTGCTTCTGTGTGTTACTGTGTGTTACTTTTTGTAACTGTGTGTTACTGTGTGCTTCTGTGTGTTACTGTTTGTTACTGTGTGCTTCTGTGTGCTTCTGTGTGTTACTTTGTGCTTCTGTGTGTTACTGTGTGCTTCTGTGTGTTACTTTGTGCTACTGTGTGTTACTGTGTGTTACTGTGTGCTTCTGTGTGCTTCTGTGTGTTACTGTGTGTTACTGTGTGCTTCTGTGTGCTTCTGTGTGTTACGTTGTGCTTTTGTGTGTTACTGTGTGCTTCTGTGTGCTTCTGTGTGTTACTGTGTGCTTCTGTGTGCTTCTGTGTGATACTTTGTGCTTCTGTGTGTTACTGTGTGCTTCTGTGTGTTACTTTGTGCTACTGTGTTACTGTGTGCTTCTGTGTGTTACTGTGTGTTACTGTGTGCTACTGTGTGTTACTGTTTGCTACTGTGTGTTACTGTGTGCTTCTGTGTGTTACTGTGTGTTATTGTGTGTTACTGTGTGCTTCTGTGTGCTACTGTGTGCTACTGTGTGCTTCTGTGTGTTACTGTGTGTTACTGTGTGCTACTGTGTGTCACTGTTTGCTACTGTGTGTTACTGTGTGCTACTGTGTGTTACTGTGTGCTTCTGTGTGTTACTGTGTGTTATTGTGTGTTACTGTGTGCTTCTGTGTGTTGCTGTGTGTTACTTTGTGCTACTGTGTGTTACTGTGTGCTTCTGTGTGTTACTGTGTGTTACTTTGTGCTTCTGTGTGTTACTGTGTGTTACTTTGTGCTACTGTGTGTTACTGTTTGCTACTGTGTGTTACTGTGTGTTACTGTGTGCTTCTGTGTGTTACTGTGTGTTATTGTGTGTTACTGTGTGCTTCTGTGTGTTACTGTGTGTTACTTTGTGCTTCTGTGTGTTACTGTGTGTTACTTTGTGCTACTGTGTGTTACTGTTTGCTACTGTGTGTTACTGTGTGCTACTGTGTGCTTCTGTGTGTTACTGTGTGTTACTGTGTGTTACTGTGTGTTATTGTGTGTTACTGTGTGCTACTGTGTGTTACTGTTTGCTACTGTGTGTTACTGTGTGCTACTGTGTGTTACTGTGTGCTTCTGTGTGTTACTGTGTGTTACTGTGTGCTTCTGTGTGTTACTGTGTGTTACTGTGTGTTACTGTGTGTTACTGTGTGTTACTGTGTGTTACTGTGTGCTTCTGTGTGTTACTGTGTGTTACTGTGTGTTACTGTGTGTTACTGTGTGTTACTGTGTGTTACTGTGTGTTACTGTGTGTTACTGTGTGTTACTGTGTGTTACTGTGTGCTACTGTGTGTTACTGTGTGTTACTGTGTGTTACTGTGTGTTACTGTGTGCTTCTGTGTGTTACTGTGTGTTACTGTGTGTTACTGTGTGCTACTGTGTGTTACTGTGTGTTACTGTGTGTTATTGTGTGTTACTGTGTGCTTCTGTGTGTTACTGTGTGTTACTGTGTGTTACTGTGTGCTTCTGTGTGTTACTGTGTGTTACTTTGTGCTACTGTGTGTTACTGTGTGCTTCTGTGTGTTACTGTTTGTTACTGTGTGTTACTGTGTGTTACTGTGTGCTTCTGTGTGTTACTGTGTGCTTCTGTGTGTTACTGTGTGCTTCTGTGTGTTACTGTGTGTTATTGTGTGTTACTGTGTGTTACTTTGTGCTTCTGTGTGCTTCTGTGTGTTACTGTGTGCTACTGTGTGTTACTGTGTGCTTCTGTGTGTTACTGTGTGCTTCTGTGTGTTACTGTGTGCTTCTGTGTGTTACTGTGTGTTATTGTGTGTTACTGTGTGTTACTTTGTGCTTCTGTGTGCTTCTGTGTGTTACTGTGTGTTACTGTGTGTTACTGTGTGCTTCTGTGTGTTACTGTGTGCTTCTGTGTGTTACTGTGTGCTTCTGTGTGTTACTGTGTGTTATTGTGTGTTACTGTGTGTTACTTTGTGCTTCTGTGTGCTTCTGTGTGTTACTGTGTGTTACTGTGTGTTACTGTGTGCTTCTGTGTGTTACTGTGTGCTTCTGTGTGTTACTGTGTGCTTCTGTGTGTTACTGTGTGTTATTGTGTGTTACTGTGTGTTACTTTGTGCTTCTGTGTGCTTCTGTTTGTTACTGTGTGCTTCTGTGTGTTACTGTGTGTTACTGTGTGTTATTGTGTGTTACTGTGTGCTTCTGTGTGTTACTGTGTGTTACTTTGTGCTTCTGTGTGTTACTGTGTGTTACTGTGTGCTTCTGTGTGTTACTGTGTGTTACTGTGTGTTATTGTGTGTTACTGTGTGCTTCTGTGTGTTACTGTGTGTTACTGTGTGTTACTGTGTGTTACTGTGTGCTTCTGTGTGTTACTGTGTGTTACTGTGTGTTACTGTGTGTTACTGTGTGTTACTGTGTGTTACTGTGTGTTACTGTGTGCTACTGTGTGCTTCTGTGTGTTACTGTGTGTTACTGTGTGCTACTGTGTGTTACTGTGTGCTTCTGTGTGTTACTGTGTGTTATTGTGTGTTACTGTGTGCTTCTGTGTGTTACTGTGTGTTACTGTGTATTACTGTGTGCTACTGTGTGTTACTGTGTGCTTCTGTGTGTTACTGTGTGCTTCTGTGTGTTACTGTGTGTTACTGTGTATTACTGTGTGCTACTGTGTGTTACTGTTTGCTACTGTGTGTTACTGTGTGCTACTGTGTGCTTCTGTGTGTTACTGTGTGTTACTGTGTGCTTCTGTGTGTTACTGTGTGTTACTGTGTGTTATTGTGTGTTACTGTGTGCTTCTGTGTGTTACTGTGTGTTACTGTGTGCTACTGTGTGTTACTGTGTGTTACTGTGTGTTACTGTGTGTTACTGTGTGTTACTGTGTGCTTCTGTGTGTTACTGTGTGTTACTGTGTGCTACTGTGTGTTACTGTGTGTTACTGTGTGTTACTGTGTGTTACTGTGTGCTACTGTGTGCTTCTGTGTGTTACTGTGTGTTACTGTGTGCTACTGTGTGTTACTGTGTGCTTCTGTGTGTTACTGTGTGTTATTGTGTGTTACTGTGTGCTTCTGTGTGTTACTGTGTGTTACTGTGTATTACTGTGTGCTACTGTGTGTTACTGTGTGCTTCTGTGTGTTACTGTGTGCTTCTGTGTGTTACTGTGTGCTTCTGTGTTACTGTGTGCTTCTGTGTGTTACTGTGTGCTTCTGTGTGTTACTGTGTGTTACTGTGTGTTACTGTGTGTTACTGTGTGTTACTGTGTGTTACTTTGTGCTTCTGTGTGTTACTGTGTATTACTGTGTGCTACTGTGTGCGTCTGTGTGTTACTGTGTGTTACTGTGTATTACTGTGTGCTACTGTGTGTTACTTTGTGCTTCTGTGTGTTACTGTGTGTTACTGTGTGTTACTGTGTATTACTGTGTGCTACTGTGTGTTACTGTGTGCTTCTGTGTGTTACTGTGTGTTACTGTGTGTTACTTTGTGCTTCTGTGTGTTACTGTGTGCTTCTGTGTGTTACTGTGTCCTTTTGTGTGTTACTGTGTCCTTTTGTGTGTTACTGTGTGCTTCTGTGTGCTACTGTGTGTTACTGTGTGCTACTGTGTGTTACCGTGTCCTTTTGTGTGTTACTGTGTGCTTCTGTGTGCTACTGTGTGTTACTGTGTGCTTCTGTGTGTTACTGTGTGCTTCTGTGTGTTACTGTGTGCTACTGTGTGCTACTGTGTGTTAGTGTGTGTTACTGTGTGTTAGTGTGTCTTACTGTGTGTTAGTGTGTGTTACTGTGTGTTAGTGTGTGTTACTGTGTGCTACTGTGTGTTAGTGTGTGTTACTGTGTGTTAGTGTGTGTTACTGTGTGTTAGTGTGTGTTACTGTGTGTTAGTGTGTCTTACTGTGTGTTAGTGTGTGTTACTGTGTGTTAGTGTGTGTTACTGTGTGCTACTGTGTGCTTCTGTGTGTTACTTTGTGCTACTGTGTGCTACTGTGTGTTAGTGTGTGTTACTGTGTGTTAGTGTGTGTTACTGTGTGTTAGTGTGTGTTACTGTGTGCTACTGTGTGTTAGTGTGTGTTACTGTGTGTTAGTGTGTGTTACTGTGTGTTACTGTGTATTACTGTGTGCTTCTGTGTGTTACTGTGTGCTTCTGTGTGCTTCTGTGTTACTGTGTGCTTCTGTGTGTTACTGTGTGCTTCTGTGTGTTACTGTGTGTTACTGTGTGTTACTTTGTGCTTCTGTGTGTTACTGTGTATTACTGTGTGCTACTGTGTGCGTCTGTGTGTTACTGTGTGTTACTGTGTATTACTGTGTGCTACTGTGTGTTACTTTGTGCTTCTGTGTGTTACTGTGTGTTACTGTGTATTACTGTGTGCTACTGTGTGTTACTGTGTGCTTCTGTGTGTTACTGTGTGTTACTGTGTGTTACTTTGTGCTTCTGTGTGTTACTGTGTGCTTCTGTGTGTTACTGTGTCCTTTTGTGTGTTACTGTGTCCTTTTGTGTGTTACTGTGTGCTTCTGTGTGCTACTGTGTGTTACTGTGTGCTACTGTGTGTTACCGTGTCCTTTTGTGTGTTACTGTGTGCTTCTGTGTGCTACTGTGTGTTACTGTGTGCTTCTGTGTGTTACTGTGTGCTTCTGTGTGTTACTGTGTGCTACTGTGTGCTACTGTGTGTTAGTGTGTGTTACTGTGTGTTAGTGTGTCTTACTGTGTGTTAGTGTGTGTTACTGTGTGTTAGTGTGTGTTACTGTGTGCTACTGTGTGTTAGTGTATGTTACTGTGTGTTAGTGTGTGTTACTGTGTGTTAGTGTGTCTTACTGTGTGTTAGTGTGTGTTACTGTGTGTTAGTGTGTGTTACTGTGTGCTACTGTGTGCTTCTGTGTGTTACTTTGTGCTACTGTGTGCTACTGTGTGTTAGTGTGTGTTACTGTGTGTTAGTGTGTGTTACTGTGTGTTAGTGTGTGTTACTGTGTGCTACTGTGTGTTAGTGTGTGCTACTGTGTGTTAGTGTGTGTTACTGTGTGTTAGTGTGTCTTACTGTGTGTTAGTGTGTGTTACTGTGTGTTAGTGTGTGTTACTGTGTGCTACTGTGTGCTTCTGTGTGTTACTTTGTGCTACTGTGTGCTACTGTGTGTTAGTGTGTGCTACTGTGTGTTAGTGTGTGTTACTGTGTGTTATTCTGTGCTACTGTGTGTTACTGTGTGTTATTCTGTGCTACTGTGTGTTACTGTGTGTTACTGTGTGCTTCTGTGTGTTACTGTGTGCTACTGTGTGTTAGTGTGTCTTACTGTGTGTTAGTGTGTATTACTGTGTGCTACTGTGTGTTAGTGTGTGTTACTGTGTGTTAGTGTGTCTTACTGTGTGTTAGTGTGTATTACTGTGTGCTACTGTGTGTTAGTGTGTGTTACTGTGTGCTACTGTGTGTTAGTGTGTGTTACTGTGTGTTATTCTGTGCTACTGTGTGTTACTGTGTGCTTCTGTGTGTTACTGTGTGCTTCTGTGTGTTACTGTGTGTTATTCTGTGCTACTGTGTGTTACTGTGTGTTACTGTGTGCTTCTGTGTGTTGTGTGTTATTCTGTGCTACGGTGTGTTACTGTGTGCTTCTGTGTGTTGTGTGTTATTCTGTGCTACTGTGTGTTACTGTGTGCTTCTGTGTGTTACTGTGTGTTACTGTGTGTTACTGTGTGTTAGTGTGTGTTATTCTGTGCTACTGTGTGTTACTGTGTGTTACTGTGTGCTTCTGTGTGTTGTGTGTTATTCTGTGCTACGGTGTGTTACTGTGTGCTTCTGTTAGTGAGGCTGCTAACGTCTAGAATTGTTCACTTTAGTGATAGAAGCATGAAAATGTGCAGAAATACTGTTTAGCGGTAGTAACAATATTTGATATGGATCCAGACACAAATCAATTCCAGGGGGGAGTTATGGGCACAGCCTTATTTGGTCAACATGGAAACGAGGCTGATAAGAAAATGGTCTGTAAAGGGGTCTACAATTAGTCTTATCAACTATATATCACTATAGCAACGCTATATACACTACTCACTGTTAGTCCGCACTCACAAATCGGTCACGTGACCTTTATTTAAATTTCAACCGTTTTTTATGGGATCCCTGTGTTAAAAACATATTCTTGCAGAAAAATGTGCAGATTCTGGTAATGCTCTGGAAATTCTTTGACTTCAATTGACTTTTTATCAGAAATATGGTTTATTATGATTAAAATTTATACTTTAAGTTGACACCAAGTGATTCAGCTTTTATTTGCGTGCAAAGACAAATAAATAATAAATAAATGCATACAGTAAATAGAATTGTTCTTAAACTGACCTTAACATGTACCAATTTGCAAAAGATGCTACTGGTACTACATGCAAAATTGCAATTTGGGTAAAGATTAACTGTCCAGTTTTTATAATAATGTTTATGGAGTGTGTAATGAGTAATGCTGTTTACATGTCATTCTCCAAACTCCAAAAATGTGATAAAAACTTTTGAGTGTGCATGTAACCACAGCCAGTGTTTACCAACAAATCCAAAGTTTATTTCGCAAATATGTTACAGTTATGAACTAAAGAAATACATACATTTGTTACTTTTTAGGTTCACAAACATCACTATGTAACGGCTCACTTTGAACAGTCGTAACAATCGGCTAATAGCTTTGTTGCCTTTTTCAATACTGACACTGTTTACGAACAATAGTACTTTGTAAATGTGTTACAGTTACAAACAAAACAAATACATAAATTTGTTACTTTTTAGGTTCACAAACATCACTATGTAACAACTCACTTTGAACAGTTGTAACAAACGGCTAATTGCTTTGTTGCCTTTTTCACATTGAAACTCAGTGAAGTTGTTGTAGTACATCAAAGCTGTACCCCAAACAAGATGACTGAACTTTGGCTCTACTGTTGTTTTTAACGGTGATGCGTGGCTTTTTTTTAACGCTCTGCCAAGGGACTCACATTAGTATGCCATTTACAACCTTAGCAACATTCACACATTGTAATCTATAGAAGTATGGCTTACTATCAATAAGATTTAGTCATAAAATTGACACCAAATGATTTCGATTTTTTCAGTTCATAGTATAGCAGCTGCTCTTGGAAGAAACAAGGCCCGTGTGTTACCACTATTTCATTCCTTGACGGGATGTGATACTGTTTCTTTCTTCAGTGGACGAGGAAAGAAAACAGCTTGGGATGTCTGGAAAGTTTTTCCAGCCCTCACACCAGTACTGACCACACTCATGGAGAGGCCAGATGTTGTTGATGATGCATGCCTGTCAACAATAGAGCGATTTGTCACCCTTATGTACGACAGAACAAGTTCCTTGTCGAAAGTAAATGAAGTTAGGGAAGAGTTATTTTGTAAGAAAGCAAGAACACTTGAACACATTCCACCTACTCGAGCATCATTGGTTCAGCATGTGAATAGAGCTGTTCTCCAAGGAAGCTACATTTGGGGACAGACCCTTCTTAAAGAACCTCCATTGCCATGCCCCTCCGAATGGGGATGGAAACACGAAGATGGCCGTTGGGTTCCTCACTGGTCTACTCTATCCCAAGCTAAGGATTCATGTTATGAACTGATTTCCTGTGGCTGCAAAGTTGGTTGTCGTGGGAGGTGTAAATGTCACAAAGCCAATCTAGTATGTACTGGATTGTGCAATTGTGGCGGTTACCGCAATTAATGATGGATTTTATAGTTTCTTTGCACTTTAGCCTATTGAGCATGTTTAAAGGTAATTTACATCCATCCCTGAGTCCAACCTGAGTCCAACTTGATATTGAGATTTAATCTCTGATCGAAATCAGTTTTTTTTATAAGAAATCGTTTGAAAACTGACATTTGAACTTTGCATTTTTTCTGCAATCACATCTAGATGTTTGCATAAACACTTTTAAACCAGAATGATGCATAGAAATTTCAAAAAAGTCAACTGAAGTCAAAGAATTTCCAGAGCATTACCAGAATCTGCACATTTTTCTGCAAGAATATGTTTTTAACACAGGGATCCCATAAAAAGCGGTTGAAATTTAAATAAAGGTCACGTGACCGATTTGTGAGTACCGACTAACAGTGAGTAGTGTATATAGCATTGCTATAGTGATATATAGTTGATAAGACTAATTGTCGACCCCTTTACAGACCATTTTCTTATCAGCCTCGTTTCCATGTTGACCAAATAAGGCTGTGCCCATAACTCCCCCCTGGAATTGATTTGTGTCTGGATCCATATCAAATATTGTTACTACCGCTAAACAGTATTTCTGCAAATTTTCATGCTTCTATCACTAAAGTGAACAATTCAGACTTTTTTGGACGTTAGCAGCTTAACTATGTGTCTTGTTCTGTGTTGTTGGCCTGTGTGCAGAGGAGAGCCTGTACTAATGGGTGGAGCATGTTCTGTGAACTCTACGTGGTTCTGTGGACTCTACGTGGTTCTGTGTACTCTACGTGGTTCTGTGAACTCTACGTGGTTCTGTGTACTCTACGTGGTTCTGTATTTCCAATAAGTGTTCAAAGTGCAGAGGACCTGTTGCCTGTGGTGAATGTGTCATAGTTTTACAACATTCAAGTGGCAGTTTGAGAAAACGACAGGAGCTGTGAGTTGTAAAAGAAAATCTATCAACATGGAAAACTCAGACAAATGCCTTTTCCTGACAGATTCCACAGTGATTCAACCAGACTGGAGACGCTGTCATTTTCATTAGTCTAATCATAATGTGAAGTGACATTTAGACCTGCTTTGGCCCTTGTGTACATTGTGGTTGCTAGGTAACGGTTATGGCATTACTGCTACATATGGCACATCTGCTGCTGTGTCCAAACAGGAAGTATCATTGTAACACTTAATGTGGAGACCTGTGTGTAACTGTGTGTAACTGTGTGTAACTGTGTGTAACTGTGTGTAACTGTGTGTAACTGTGTGTGTGGTGTGTTCTCAGTACATCGGGAGTCTGGACGTGGCCCGGCCCAGCAGTCGTGTGGAGATCGTGGCTGCCATGAGGAGGATCAGGGTGAGTTCTCTGCTCCTGCCACCTGCCAGTGCTAATTAGATGCACATATTTGTATATCCATTGGTATATCCTCCTTTACTCGTCTGTCTGCTGCTCCAGTATCATGAGAAGGCGTCAAAGGCACTTTCACATCATAAAAGAGGTGCTCTGGAACAAGTCGCTGTACAGAAGCAGCCCTGGCACCTGTGCCCCCTGTGCCAAAGGGAGGCCTGGCACCCAAGGACCTGTCCTGTAGTACACGATACATGTACTGTGTTTCGTATGTGAATATTTAGCACATCATGAGGGACGGGAGGTACTGACAAAAATGAATATCTCTATTTTGTTTTGTTTTGATGACAATATTTTTACTATTCGAGGAGAAGCAGAGTAGCCACATGTCACACACATCAATTAAGAGTAACATTCCTTCAAAATAATGCAAAGTAATGGTCCAAGAATTGACACAAGAAAGAGTAAAAAAGTATTTGGGAAAAGTCCTACTCAAGTAAGAGTAACTTAAAAAGTAACTGTTGGGACATAACATCTGACTTACATCTGATTAATTTATAGTTATTATAATTTGAAGGACAAAAGATTCAATAACGCACAAAATCTGGACACAAAATGAGAAACTAAATGATATGAAACACAAATGTTCAAATCATTTCCTATTGTCACATAAAGCTTTTGTCACTTTTGACTCACTCACAGGGGAAGTACTACTTTTATTCAAGTTTCAGTACTGTTACTTCAATAAATATATAACTCAAGTAAGAGTAAAAGTATGCAGCTAGAAAAGTACTCTCATAAATTCAATTTCTTTCATTTTTCTTTGTAACTACCCTCCTCTGGAAGTCTTAGTTGAGGTTCAAGTATGGCACAAATCATAAATGGAACAGGAAATGAATTGTCACGTTCTCCTCGTGTTTAGGAGATGGCGCTCGATGCTTCTGTCTCTCTTGGAGGTTGTTTTGAATCATCTGAATTACAGTCCCTGACAAAAGTCTTGTCTCTTATCCATTTTGTAGAAACAAAAGTTTATAACCTGACTTTAAATTAATCGATTGGTTTTAGAAATGTCTCATATTAAAGCTAAAACCTCCCAAATTCTGCTCAATATACTAAAATAAATTTGCTTCACTGAAGAAACATTGATCATTTACTGAACACAAAGGTCAGATTTTGGCAGGACAAAAGTCTTGTCTCCTTGTCATATGATGCACCCAGTCCTAGATTCCAGCCTCACCTGTGATCAGTTACTGATCAGTCACTTAGTGGGTGTGTATAAAAAGAACCCCAGCACACCAGACCCTCACATCAACTGCAACTTGACCTCTGACAACCTGCCTAAGATCCACCCTGAGACCAAAGCGTTAATTATCAAGAGGCTGAAGACCAGACACATATACACATGTCACATACAGCTTTTTTCCACCTGTGGGAAGCTTTTTCTCCATCTGTTTGTGGTGCATTAAAGCAGATAGACTGGGATAAATAATGATAATATTGACACTACTTTATGCCACTGACCAAATATAAAAACGAAACAGAATGATCCCAGTAAGCCATTTTTAAATAGACCGTATCATTTAGGGATCAGTCGACTAATCAATAACTGATCATTAAGAGTTTCGTTGATCACGTTAATTTTTAATCGACAAACTGAATGTGTCTGTGTGTAGTGTAAGGAGACGTCTCACAGCAGAAACACTGGAGCTGTGGCCTCACAGTCCCACGTCTCGGCTCTGGCTCTGGATCACTGTACCACTCACTGAGTGCGTTTACCTGCACATCAGTGTCCTGGGCTCATTATCCCCAATCTGCCAGTGTCCTGGTTATGAGAAACTTGGATACTGGAGCTGGGATATTTTGATAGTAACCGGGATACTGTGGGATGTATACGCAGTATCCCGGTTACTGCAACATAAAGTTGAGTGCGCTTGTGGCCACACCAGCCTGTCAAAGCCTGATCTCATCAGACCGCATCAGGGCACAAGGAGCGGGCTGTTTTTTTTTCAGCACTTATAGTTTATGCAAATGAGCCATGTGGTTTTAAGCTTTGATTCTGTAAAACAAACAAATGAGCGCAAAGCTGAATTATTTTATCAAACGGGCTGATGTCTGTAGTTTTATGGTTTATATGTTGTAAAGTGGAGTTTATATATGCAAAATATTTGAATGAAGAATCTGTTGGTGCAGAGGTCCCTGTGCCTCCCACCGTCGGTCCCATCGGAGCGACTTTTCAGCAGCCGGACTCACGGTGACTAGAGTTCGGTCCCGTCTGGCACCAGAGCACATTAACATGCTTCTCTTTTTAAGCAAAAATATGTAGCCTGGCGCTGTGTCTGTGGTTTAATCCCAGAGGAATTGTTGTGTAGCCTAAATGTTGGGTGGGCTTTTCGATGCATTTTTTAAACTGTTATTGTTTTGGGGAAAGAGGCTCAGTTCAGTTATAGTTTAGGTTTGATCTGCTCAACTTTGTGTAACGTGCATGAATTTAAGTAAAGTTTAACTGCCAACAATAATAATGATCATTTTAATACAAAAACATTAATGATGAATCGAAACTTGATTGTTAATTCTCCTGACATTCAATTAAGAAAATGTAATTGAAAACTCATCCCAGGTATCATTAAAAGCCTGAGCGGTCACGAATAAGAAGGGGACTCCCAAGTGAGTGGAGGAGAGGCAGAGGACAGACGAATCCATTTCTCTTTTCACTGTTGTATTACCAAGTCAAACTGGGGCTGTTCCAGTTTTAGTTTTGAAAATCTGGCCCCCCTAAAGTCACATGTTCTTTTACTTTAGCCATTGAACTGTTTTGTATCTATACAGAAACTGAATCTAAAGGAATATAGCCTTATACTTTTATCTAGAATGGGGAAAATGAAATCTGAATTTGCTGTCACAAGATCTCGCAAGATGAAAGTGGCACAAGAAAATCATTAATTGTGAGATTTTTTTTAATACACCCCCCCTCCCTCCACCCCCAGTGCAGGGATATGAAACAGAAATGATGAGGCCACGTTTGTACATTAAAGTGTCCAACTGTGGTCTTGCTTCATCCTCATGAACCGCAGCTCAGGTCGTGTCTTGTCTCATCCAAACTGTCATCGTGCATCTCCTCATACAGTCTGTTTGGTGGAATAGTCCCAGTGTGCACGAGGAGAGAGGAGGCAGTGCACGAGGAGAGAGGAGGCAGTGCACGAGGAGAGAGGAGGCAGTGCACGAGGAGAGAGGTGGCAGTGCACGAGGAGAGAGGTGGCAGTGTGTCCTCTTCTGTCACAGGAGGATGTCAGAGTGTGTTCAGATTCGTAACATTAGCTGTAGTTTGAAGAGCACGTTTGGCTTGTTTTTTTCAATGATTTTGGTTGTTTGTCACGTTGATTGTCCCTATAGAGCAGGGGTGTCAAACTCATTTTGGTCCGGGGGCCGTATGCAGCCTACTTTGATCCCAAAAGGGCCGGATCAGAAAACTCAGTTCTCTCTTCAAGTTATTGTATTTTTCTCCGTGTCTCGTAGTGGTGTTTAAGATTATATTCCTCGAGCAACGCCACTTGTTCCAAACACACTGAGCACAGATTTCCCATTCACCTCTGTCAACAAATAAGAATTAGACTATTTTTCTTGGGAAATCCTGAACTCAGCATCTGCTTTTCTCATTTTTTGACATTTTGCTGATGAGGGTCACGGTCGACAGTCAAAACGATCGTCCTTTAAGAGCGTTTGGAAAGAGGAAAGTCTTCATTTGTGCTGCTCTGGTGGGAGTCGCAACGTACAGAAACGCCGGAGACGCTGCTATGCTAAACGGTGCAGAAAATTAACAGAAAAATCTGAAAATTTTAAGTATTTTAATAGAAAAATCAGCCGAGGGCCAGATTAAAGGTCTTGGAGGGCCGGATCTGGCCCCCGGGCCGCATGTTTGACACATGTGCTATAGTGTTTTTGTATTATATCCTGTGTCTCAGTCGAATGGTTTTGGCTGCAGACTGAGCACATCACAGGACACTGTCTATTATTTACATCAGCAAGATTCTTTAATCTACATATTTGACATATATCTGCACGTTTTATTTGATCAGCCTTTAATCTCAGCTCTTGATTGAGTTCAGTTTGAACCTCCCTCACAGGTGTACATAGGATTTTTCTCATTGATACTTTGCAGCAACATCGCACTGGGATGTGCTGCATGCATGTCTTTGGCAGAATGTTTAACAGTTACCAAGGTGACGGAATGCATATATTAGCGAACACTGCCAAAGGCATTTTAAGATCCAAGTCTAGAAATGCCAAAAAGAGAAAAAAAAAGGATTTTCTTGAGCCTGTGATTAATAGGATTCCAGCTCAAACGTCCCCCTGGTTGGAAAGCCCCGGCTCAAGCGTCCCGTTCTCTCATCAGTCTTTAGCCACATCACACACTGTGATGTACTGAATTAGAAAATCTGTGTTCTAGATCATAATAAAATGAAATGTGAATGTAGCGAGAGCAAATGTGGGGCCTTGTTTATGTCATTTTACTGATCTTCCCAAAGCGACACACTTTTTTTCAGTTTGTAATATCGATATAATCCTCATTTGCTCACAGAAGTTTACTATGAAATCGTATTTTAAATCATTTTTTCTTGTTCCCCGAGTCCTATAGCATCTGTAACTTTTGATTTGGGAAGACGTATTAAATATTTCCTTACCTGCTGCCATGAACATAATTTGTAAGCAGCACAACACAAGAAACTTGGAAAGCTACAGAATTTGTTCAGAAACTATTCAGAATCACTTTTAGGAAAGGCTTAGCTATGTATTTCATTGAAATATGTTAAGATAAAATCCTGAAATGGGTGTGGCACTCACTCCTGTCCTGGTGATGGAGATTAATGCTCAGCTCGTGTCAGGGTCATGTCGTGCCACAGGGAGAAAAGCAGAGCGATGGAGGGTACAATTCATTGGGACTTTCCAGCCTCTGGGACTTTTCAGCTGATTCCTGATCAATAAGTGTTCAAGAGTTTGATTTTCAACAAAAAGGTGTGAGTGACTAACTCGGTGCCAGTTTAAAGGAACTCCTGTGTACCTCCTGTTGAACAGCCTGTGACTGTGACATGTGAAACAGCACAGATCAGCTCACCTGCTCTTCAGGCCAAGTCACCTCTTTCTGCTCAGATTGTGTTCAAACAAAGCTCAGATGTTTGCTTCACATGTGCGGCAGGAGAAACCAAACGTGAGCAGAACAGTGATCAGAGCAAAGGGTAAAGCCTCTGTGTGTTTGGATGCCTTCAGTGAGAATCTACAGTACGACTACGGAGAAAAATAGAACCAAACATGAATAAGTGTGTCCGAACTTGGGTCTGGTCATGTGTGTGTGTGTTTAATATAAAATGGTAAATGAATCAGAGCAGTGGGTCCAGTCTTAAGTCCATTGTCCTGCTGTGTGCCCGGTGGTCATGTGATTAGCACTATTGTTCTTGGTGCTGGTCACTTCCTGTGTGTGGAGCAGCTTCCTGAGGGGCCCTGGCTCATTCAGGGGCCCCGAGTCGGCAGCGGAAGGGCCCAGTGCTCATGACTCACATCCTCCTGGAGCCCCCCACAGCCCGCTCTGCTCTGTGTGCCCCCCTCCTCTCTCCCATCTCCAGAATCAGCAGCTGTGCGCTCAATAGATGCATTCACATGTTCAGATCTGAGAGAAGAAAATCTGCATCGTGCATTTTGGAACATGTTTCTAGAGGGTCAGGGTCAGGGTCAGGGTCAGGGTCAGGGTCAGGGTCAGGGCTGGTTCTGGGCATGTGGTGGCCTTAAACAAGCGTGTGGAAAGTGCCATAGATTAGCATGCACAAGAAGCCAGCGCCATTTGACACTAAAACAATTTCCTCAGGCTTTTGGATACGTGGATATTTAAGGTAAGGTTTATTTATACAGTGCTTTACACAGACACATGTCCCCAAAGTGCTTTACACAGACACATGTCCCCAAAGTGCTTTACACAGACACATGTCCCCAAAGTGCTTTACACAGACACATGTCCCCAAAGCGCTTTACACAGACACATGTCCCCAAAGCGCTTTACACAGACACATGTCCCCAAAGTGCTTTACACAGACACATGTCCCCAAAGTGCTTTACACAGACACATGTCCCCAAAGTGCTTTACACAGCATTTTACAGAGCATTCTTCATTCACTCCAGACCCGGTGGTGGTAAACTACTGTTGTAGCCACAGTTGCCCTGGGGCAGACTGATGGAGGCGCCAACGGTCCCTCTGACCACCACCAACACTCACTCACACAACTTTCACACCTACACTGCAGGTTTTGAGTTGACAAAACTCAAACTGTTGAAGCACATTTGTGAATTACCAGGAGTGTGTAGGGATATTTTATTCTGAAAATACACAGCGTCAGTGTGGCAGAGGTCAGTGTGGCAGAGGTCAGTGTGGCAGAGGTCAGTGTGGCAGAGGTCAGTGTGGCAGAGGTCAGTGTGGCGGAGGTCAGTGTGGCAGAGGTCAGTGTGGCAGAGGTCAGTGTGGCAGAGGTCAGGGTGGCAGAGGTCAGTGTGGCAGAGGTCAGTGTGGCGGAGGTCAGTGTGGCGGAGGTCAGTGTGGCGGAGGTCAGTGTGGCAGAGGTCAGGGTGGCAGAGGTCAGGGTGGCAGAGGTCAGGGTGGCAGAGGTCAGGGTGGCGGAGGTCAGGGTGGCGGAGGTCAGTGTGGCGGAGGTCAGTGTGGCAGAGGTCAGGGTGGCAGAGGTCAGTGTGGCAGAGGTCAGTGTGGCAGAGGTCAGCGTGGCAGAGGTCAGCGTGGCAGAGGTCAGCGTGACAGAGGTCAGTGTGGCAGGGGTCAGTGTGGCAGAGGTCAGTGTGGTAGAGGTCAGTGCGGCAGAGGTCAGTGTGGCAGAGGTCAGCGTGACAGAGGTCAGTGTGGCAGGGGTCAGTGTGGCAGAGGTCAGTGTGGCAGAGGTCAGGGTGGCAGAGGTCAGGGTGGTAGAGGTCAGTGTGGTAGAGGTCAGTGCGGCAGAGGTCAGGGTGGCAGAGGTCAGTGTGGCAGAGGTCAGGGTGGCAGAGGTCAGGGTGGCCGAGGTCAGTGTGGTAGAGGTCAGGGTGGCAGAGGTCAGTGTGGCAGGAGGGTGCAACTGATTTGAATGACATTCTAAGTCCCACACGCCTGAACCTCACCCACCTGCAGTGAGTGAACTCCAGGCATTAGTGTGACATTATTAACACAAACAGCAGCTCACTCTCATCCTGTGTTCTTTTTTAAAGCTCCGCTCCTAAACTGTCTATTAAGAGCCAATTCATGATTTATTTTAGTACAGCGTGAGCAGGTTTAAGACGGATAAGACTGTCTGAGGAAAATGACTTCTCTTCTATAATTACAGCCTTTGAGATTCAAATTGCAAATTCATTTTGATTCATTTCTGATGTCTTGCTGTCCTCTGTGTTTACTTTAAGGAGCCAAACTACAATTATAAAACACACTATTAAAACAACAGTCACGGTGAAGCAGACGGCCTGTTAAAACACCAGAGAATTAAAGTCAGTTTATGAAACATTTGCAGCTCCATTTCTAGAGCCAATAACAGTTTTTATACGCCCGTTCTAAGACAGGACGTATTATGGTATGGCGCTGTCCGTCCGTCCGTCTGTGGACACTTCAAAGCTTTGAAGTCTTTGAAGCTTTGTCTTCATGAAGAGGCAAAACATGTGGGGCATGCGCCGATATATATATATAAGGTATACTGTATTTGTGTATTTTATTGTATATTTTTGTATCGATCCATGCTGTAGGTCAGTGGTATCAATTTTATGTGACTTCAGGTCACATAAAAGTACGGGCGTATTTTGCCCCGCTGGCGGAGCTCTTGTTCTACATGTTTTAATAGCTGATTATTCACAATATTGGGTGCAGTTTACAGTGTTTGTATTGTGCTCTCGTGCACTTATCCCCTCACACCCACAGACTGACGGGGCCTCGCTGGCGACGGGGCCTCGCTGGTGACGGGGCCTCGCTGGTGACGGGGCCTCGCTGGCGACGGGGCCTCGCTGGTGACGGGGCCTCGCTGGCGACGGGGCCTCGCTGGCGACGGGGCCTCGCTGGCGACGGGGCCTCGCTGGTGGAGGGCAATTTTCTGATCTCTGTTGTAATGCTTCCTCATCACAAACAGACCGAGAATTGCTTTTTCTTTCATTCACACACGTTTAACACACAAACCCTGCAGATTTAGTTTAGAGTTCTTTTCTCAAATGCAACACTTGAACTAAAGTTAAAAGGACATTACAAGGTGGAACAGAGCATTTTGGGCTTTGGAGATAGAGACAGACTAATAATAAAGGATTATGCAAACTCCTGGATGAAGCAGGACCACAGTATTGTAACACTGCTCAAAGCTCATGAGAGTCAGTGTTTTGCATAATGTCGGACCTTTGAACAGAGCCTCCCTCTCTCTGCATCACGTGTGAATGTTAGTTTGACACTTTATTGATGTAGTCCAAACAAACAGAATCTGTATTCCACCACTGCCATAGAGCAGATGTATTATTAACATGAGCGTCTCATGAGAAGAGCAGCCTCAGCAATTAGAGCGTCTGCTGGACACGGCCATCAATACTGCAACAAGAGTAGGACCAGGCCTCAGTGTGGAGGAGGTTTAGACTGTGGCCACTGTTATGTCAGGCCCACAAACGTGTGTTATTTTGAGTCCAGTCTTTGTTCACTTTTAGGAAGTGACACAAGAGGAAGTGGAAGGGATCCTTAACAGGAAACAGGAAGTAAGAGGAGCTCAGACCAAACAGCAAAAAAACAGGCATTACTGTCTCTAGTCTAAACCAGGACTGTAATGGGACTGACCCAGGACTGAACCAGGACTGACCCAGGACTGACCCAGGACTGAACCAGGACTGACCCAGGACAGACCCAGGACTGAACCAGGACTGACCCAGGACTGACCCAGGTCTGACCCAGGACTGACCCAGGACTGAACCAGGACTGAACCAGGACTGACCCAGGACTGAACCAGGACTGAACCAGGACTGAACCAGGACTGACCCAGGACTGACCCAGGACTGAACCAGGACTGACCCAGGACTGACCCAGGACTGACCCAGGACTGAACCAGGACTGAACCAGGACTGAACCAGGACTGAACCAGGACTGAACCAGGTCTACAGCACACCTTTAATGCACCTTAAATTGCACCTTAAATGTTCCTTAAATGTCAGACTGAGGTTGCCTGGCTGCTGCTGTGGAGCTGCACTCACATACGGTTAGAGCTTTATCACCGCTGCTTCCTGCGCCCCCTGCTCCTCAGACTGAACATAATGAGTCCTAACGAGGGATTAACTCTGGACTGTTTCACTTATGAGGAGAAAAAAACTCCATTGGCCTCCTCCCTCTGCCCACACTGCTGAGTGTGGACTTTAAAGGACTTTATACTCTTAATCCTCCTGGACTCTTTCTGTTAAAGGGCAGCAGACATCACAGGTGCTCTGATCTTCAGACGCACACCAGTCATAGGCTGATTTGGAAGATTTTGTGTTTAAATTGGATGCCCTTCCACACTAGTGTGACTGGAGGGAAATGGGTCGTATCTTTGTGATGCACAGGTGCCGGTGAAAGTCAGGAACGGGGTGTAAGGATTCACATTTTGCCTCCGCGTGCTGTGTGTAATGTGCACATTGTTTTTTGTTGTTTCTTTCGGAGGGACGTAGTCGAGGCGGGAGGCATTTTTTGTCAAGGTGTCTGCCCTGACTATAAAATGCTGCAGGAAACACTGATGTGGGCCGACACCATGAACCAGAATCCAATCGGAATCCCAATCTGACTTAATGCAATTATCAAATCACAGGCTGCAGTTATTTAGAGAAGACTGTCCTCTGCAAACACAAATATCACGTCTTTCCATAGACAAATCTTGTTTGTACCTGTACAAACATGTTCTGAAATGCCCCTGAGAGTCAGATGCCCTCCCTGTGTCTCCATGGGGTTTTATTTAGTGTGAAAGTTGCTAGCCCTGTAGTTTAGACTGCTACAAACATGTTCTGAAGTGCAGAGGTAAGATTTCAGTCTCTCTCAAAAGCTCCTGGAGCTGTTTACACTGTGCACACAGATCTAAACACAATCACACCATCACATTTGGATTTGCCACAGTGGTGCAGCCCTACAGGCGGCTGCTGCAGTGAAACACGTGTCAGTTATCGAGTATGTGAAGACGCTGTGGGTCATGTATAATGTGATCAGAGGCTGCAGCTGGAGGGGCTGGAGACAGGAGTGTCACTGAGCATGTGCAGTACTGGTGTGGACAGGGACATGGCTCTACTTTAGAGATGATCAGAAATACTTGGCCCATATCAATCACAGTGGGTTATTTAGTCTTTATATGTCTTTCCCTGAATAGAAATGAGATGTACCTTTAATAAATGCTGTGCGTGAAAAAGTAGGTTCCAGTTTCTTCCTCCAATGTGACCTGCTGTTAGACCACTCAGCTCTGTAAGAATATATTCAGTACAAGGCTTTTCTATGGAGAGGTTTGCACTAGAGCTGCAGGTGCTGGGCTCTCAGACCTCTCTGCATACAGAGTGGATCATTATCTCCAGCACTTTTACATTAGAACATCTGCCTGTTGAGTCTGCACACTGAGACACACTGATCTCCCTCTGTGGAGTTAAACACACACTGATCTCCCTCTGTGGAGTTAAACACACACTGATCTCCCTCTGTGGAGTTAAACACACACACTGATCTCCCTCTGTGGAGTTAAACACACTCTGATCTCCCTCTGTGGAGTTAAACACACACTGATCTCCCTCTGTGGAGTTAAACACACACTGATCTCCCTCTGTGGAGTTAAACACACACACTGATCTCCCTCTGTGGAGTTAAACACACACTGATCTCCCTCTGTGGAGTGAAACACACACACTGATCTCCCTCTGTGGAGTTAAACACACACTGATCTCCCTCTGTGGAGTTAAACACACACTGATCTCCCTCTGTGGAGTTAAACACACACTGATCTCCCTCTGTGGAGTTAAACACACACTGATCTCCCTCTGTGGAGTTAAACACACACTGATCTCCCTCTGTGGAGTTAAACACACACTGATCTCCCTCTGTGGAGTTAAACACACACTGATCTCCCTCTGTGGAGTTAAACACACACACTGATCTCCCTCTGTGGAGTTAAACACACACTGATCTCCCTCTGTGGAGTTAAACACACACACTGATCTCCCTCTGTGGAGTTAAACACACACTGATCTCCCTCTGTGGAGTTAAACACACACTGATCTCCCTCTGTGGAGTTAAACACACTCTGATCTCCCTCTGTGGAGTTAAACACACACTGATCTCCCTCTGTGGAGTTAGACACACACTGATCTCCCTCTGTGGAGTTAAACACACACTGATCTCCCTCTGTGGAGTTAAACACACACTGATCTCCCTCTGTGGAGTTAAACACACACTGATCTCCCTCTGTGGAGTTAAACACACACTGATCTCCCTCTGTGGAGTTAGACACACACTGATCTCCCTCTGTGGAGTTAAACACACACTGATCTCCCTCTGTGGAGTTAAACACACACACTGATCTCCCTCTGTGGAGTTAAACACACACTGATCTCCCTCTGTGGAGTTAAACACACACACACTGATCTCGCTCTGTGGAGTTAAACACACACTGATCTCCCTCTGTGGAGTTAAACACACACTGATCTCCCTCTGTGGAGTTAAACACACACACTGATCTCCCTCTGTGGAGTTAAACACACACTGATCTCCCTCTGTGGAGTTAAACACACACTGATCTCCCTCTGTGGAGTTAAACACACACTGATCTCCCTCTGTGGAGTTAAACACACACTGATCTCCCTCTGTGGAGTAAAACACACACTGATCTCCCTCTGTGGAGTAAAACACACACTGATCTCCCTCTGTGGAGTAAAACACACACTGATCTCCCTCTGTGGAGTTAAACACACACTGATCTCCCTCTGTGGAGTTAAACACACACACTGATCTCCCTCTGTGGAGTACAACACACACTGATCTCCCTCTGTGGAGTACAACACACACTGATCTCCCTCTGTGGAGTTAAACACACACTGATCTCCCTCTGTGGAGTTAAACACACACTGATCTCCCTCTGTGGAGTTAAACACACACTGATCTCCCTCTGTGGAGTTAAACACACACTGATCTCCCTCTGTGGAGTTAGACACACACTGATCTCCCTCTGTGGAGTTAAACACACACTGATCTCCCTCTGTGGAGTTAAACACACACTGATCTCCCTCTGTGGAGTTAAACACACACTGATCTCCCTCTGTGGAGTTAAACACACACTGATCTCCCTCTGTGGAGTTAGACACACACTGATCTCCCTCTGTGGAGTTAAACACACACTGATCTCCCTCTGTGGAGTTAAACACACACACTGATCTCCCTCTGTGGAGTTAAACACACACTGATCTCCCTCTGTGGAGTTAAACACACACACTGATCTCCCTCTGTGGAGTTAAACACACACTGATCTCCCTCTGTGGAGTTAAACACACACTGATCTCCCTCTGTGGAGTTAAACACACACTGATCTCCCTCTGTGGAGTTAAACACACTCTGATCTCCCTCTGTGGAGTTAAACACACACTGATCTCCCTCTGTGGAGTTAGACACACACTGATCTCCCTCTGTGGAGTTAGACACACACTGATCTCCCTCTGTGGAGTTAAACACACACTGATCTCCCTCTGTGGAGTTAAACACACACTGATCTCCCTCTGTGGAGTTAAACACACACTGATCTCCCTCTGTGGAGTTAGACACACACTGATCTCCCTCTGTGGAGTTAAACACACACTGATCTCCCTCTGTGGAGTTAAACACACACACTGATCTCCCTCTGTGGAGTTAAACACACACTGATCTCCCTCTGTGGAGTTAAACACACACACACTGATCTCGCTCTGTGGAGTTAAACACACACTGATCTCCCTCTGTGGAGTTAAACACACACTGATCTCCCTCTGTGGAGTTAAACACACACACTGATCTCCCTCTGTGGAGTTAAACACACACTGATCTCCCTCTGTGGAGTTAAACACACACACTGATCTCCCTCTGTGGAGTTAAACACACACTGATCTCCCTCTGTGGAGTTAAACACACACTGATCTCCCTCTGTGGAGTTAAACACACACTGATCTCCCTCTGTGGAGTTAAACACACACTGATCTCCCTCTGTGGAGTAAAACACACACTGATCTCCCTCTGTGGAGTAAAACACACACTGATCTCCCTCTGTGGAGTAAAACACACACTGATCTCCCTCTGTGGAGTTAAACACACACTGATCTCCCTCTGTGGAGTTAAACACACACACTGATCTCCCTCTGTGGAGTTAAACACACACTGATCTCCCTCTGTGGAGTACAACACACACTGATCTCCCTCTGTGGAGTTAAACACACACTGATCTCCCTCTGTGGAGTTAAACACACACTGATCTCCCTCTGTGGAGTTAAACACACACTGATCTCCCTCTGTGGAGTTAAACACACACTGATCTCCCTCTGTGGAGTTAAACACACACTAATCTCCCTCTGTGGAGTTAAACACACACACTGATCTCCCTCTGTGGAGTAAAACACACACTGATCTCCCTCTGTGGAGTTAAACACACACTGATCTCCCTCTGTGGGGTTAAACACACACTGATCTCCCTCTGTGGAGTTAAACACACACTGATCTCCCTCTGTGGAGTTAAACACACACACTGATCTCCCTCTGTGGAGTTAAACACACACACTGATCTCCCTCTGTGGAGTTAAACACACACTGATCTCCCTCTGTGGAGTTAAACACACACTGATCTCCCTCTGTGGAGTTAAACACACACTGATCTCCCTCTGTGGAGTTAAACACACACTGATCTCCCTCTGTGGAGTTAAACACACACTGATCTCCCTCTGTGGAGTTAAACACACACACTGATCTCCCTCTGTGGAGTACAACACACACTGATCTCCCTCTGTGGAGTTAAACACACACACTGATCTCCCTCTGTGGAGTTAAACACACACACTGATCTCCCTCTGTGGAGTACAACACACACTGATCTCCCTCTGTGGAGTTAAACACACACACTGATCTCCCTCTGTGGAGTAAAACACACACTGATCTCCCTCTGTGGAGTAAAACACACACTGATCTCCCTCTGTGGAGTTAAACACACACTGATCTCCCTCTGTGGAGTTAAACACACACACTGATCTCCCTCTGTGGAGTAAAACACACACTGATCTCCCTCTGTGGAGTAAAACACACACTGATCTCCCTCTGTGGAGTTAAACACACACTAATCTCCCTCTGTGGAGTTAAACACACACACTGATCTCCCTCTGTGGAGTACAACACACACTGATCTCCCTCTGTGGAGTTAAACACACACTGATCTCCCTCTGTGGAGTTAAACACACACTGATCTCCCTCTGTGGAGTTAAACACACACTGATCTCCCTCTGTGGAGTTAAACACACTCTGATCTCCCTCTGTGGAGTTAAACACACACTGATCTCCCTCTGTGGAGTTAAACACACACTGATCTCCCTCTGTGGAGTTAAACACACACTGATGCTGCTGCTAATGCTAACATGTCCTGTATTTAAAGCCCCCCTCTCTATATTAGTGAAGGCAGAGTAGCGGAGCGCTGAGCTGTGAGCGCTGATTTCCTCCATAATTATGAATAAGCCAGGCTCCACCTGTTTATGAAGACGTGGTGCTCCTGCCAGAAGAACAGCCGCTTAATGAGAACGAGTGCACCACAAATGTTTACTGCAACATCTCCTCAACATTTCAACATCTTATATCTGTGGACTTGATTTTCTTGTTTTCTTTTATTCAGTCAAAGTCTATCCTTGTGTCAGGTTTTATGAAGTACAATGGTATTTGACAGATATATAGATAGATAGATGGATAGATAGATGGCACTTTTCACAGACATATGTCACAAGGACACTTTACAGAGCATTATTTACAGAGCATTATTTACAGAGCATTCTTCATTCACTCCAGACCTGGTCGTGTAAGCTGGTATTGTAGCCACAGCTGCCCTGGACAGACTGATGGAAGTGAGGCTCCAATCTGCACCATCGGTCCCTCCGACCACCACCACCATTCACGCACACACCACTTTCATGTGTGTGTGATGTGTCTTGCCTAAGGACACAACAACAGTTTTTGTGACTGGTGCCCCCCCTGTGGCACCTGATTTTCCTTGTGGTCTCCCATCCAAGTACAGACCAGACCCTGCTGAGCTTCTGAGGTCTGACGAGATAAGGCTTAGACAAGGAGGTCTGACCATCTCTCTGTCTCTCTGCATAAATGGGACTCGGCCCTCATACTCTGTTCTGTGTACACTGTAAACAGAGCAGAGGAGAGCCTGATAAACCTGCTGTGTGAGTGTGCGTGAGTGTGAGTGTGAGTGTGAGTGTGAGTGTGCGAGTGTGTGCTTGTGTGTGTGTGTGTTTGAGTGTGTGTGCGTGAGTGTGTGTGTCTATGGTGGGGCTGTGCCCTGCTCTGGGGTTGTTTTGTGCTGTAAACCACAGGATCAGACTCTCTACTCAACATGGTGAGATGTTTATGATAAACAGAGAATACGGCTGTACAGAATATTTTGGGTATTTCCATCTTAGAGGAGACCAGTGGAGAGAGGGGCGGGTGGTGTGTGTGTGTGTGTGTGTTTGTGCGTGTGTGTTTGTGCATCTGTATATGTGTATGTATGTGTGTGTGTATGTGTGTATGTGTGTGTGTGTATGTGTGTGTATGTGTGTGTATGTGTGTGTGTGTGTGTGTGCATCTGTATATGTGTATGTATGTGTGTGTGTATGTGTGTATGTGTGTGTGTGTATGTGTGTGTGTGTGTGTGTGTGTGTGCACAGACCTGTAGTAGACCATGCCTGAGCCCTGAGGTGAAACCATTTACATTTAAATCATATTCTTATGTCCCTCAAAAACTCTAATGGATTTGTTCCATTATTAAGTCAGTCATGTCTTATTTAGCACGTGTTATGGAGTGAATTCTGATGAAGTCGTGTTCTACTCCTGTTACCTCCTCAAAAACTTACCGGGAGCTGTTCATTTATAATTAGTCTGTCTACATCTCCAAAGCTCCAAATGCTCTGTTCCACCTTGTGATGTCATGTGGTGGTAGGTTTTAAAGGAAAACGGCTCCTTTTCCCTTTACTTCAGTAGAGACGATTCTAGTGAAGGTTTTTGGATTTTAAAAACACAGTGGAGTTCTTCCTGTATTACTACTTTACATCAGAGTGTTTTCTTTTTGTGAGAAGAACTAAATATGCACGATTGTTAAACATGTGTGAATGAAACTAAACACCACTCTGTCCTTTTGTGATGGGGAAACCACATCATCATCATCATCATCAGAGTGCACTTTATAATCCTGTGTGTTTGTGTGAAAATGAGGAAAAGCTGATCATTACTTCAGCTCAAAGAAAAGACATCAAAGAGTCCATATGCCCCCTGCTGGCAGCCGACTCACACTATTAAAGGAGTTATTATGCAAAAGCTGTTTCAGCAGCGATCTCTCCAAGGTCTCAAATTTTGGTCCTTTTTGAGCTGACCAGTTAATACCTCATGACCAGCTCCCGATCAAACCTGTCTGAAATCCAGTCGCCTCTCGTGAGGGTTTCGCCCTGTTGAGGTAGTTCCACAAGCCGATTTGCCAGAATCTGCCAAACTGCACATGCACGGACACAGAGAATGGCACAGATTACCAGGGCAATGCGTTTGGGTTTTGCCAGCGTTCTCCACACCTTCTGTGGTTTTGTACTTCTGGAACAGCTCCAGTCGTGATGTGGACGTACAGTGTGCAGAGGCAGATCCAATAAGAGCATCAGTTCGTACAGTGTGAGAACATGAATCCTGAGCTGTGAACTCTTAAACCGGGGTGTCAGACTCATTTTGGTCCGGGGGCCGTATGGAACCTACTTTGATCCCAAAAGGGCCGGATCAGAAAACTCAGTTCTCTCTTTAAGTTATCGTATTTTTCTCCGTGTCTCGTAGTGGTGTTTAAGATTATATTCCTCGAGCAACGCCACTTGTTCCAAACACACTGAGCACAGATTTCCCATTCACCTCTGTCAACAAATAAGAATTAGACTATTTTTCTTGGGAAATCCTGAACTCAGCATCTGCTTTTCTCATTTTTTGACATTTTGCTGATGAGGGTCACGGTCGACAGTCAAAACGATCGTCCTTTAAGAGCGTTTGGAAAGAGGAAAGTCTTCATTTGTGCCGCTCTGGTGGGAGTCGCAACGTACAGAAACGCCGGAGACGCTGCTATGCTAAACGGTGCAGAAAATTAACAGAAAAATCTGAAAATTTTAAGTATTTTAATAGAAAAATCAGCCGAGGGCCAGATTAAAGGTCTTGGAGGGCCGGATCTGGCCCCCGGGCCGCATGTTTGACACATGTGTCTTAAACCCTGAGATTTGGTCAGTCTGAGCTGGGGCTGAGTGAAGCCATCGAAAATATTGCACTGTGTACACTGGGGATGGAATCATATTCAATATGATATCGAATCGTTCAGTACTGGTCTCATGATTCGATACACGTGTTTGTTCGATACGTGTGTCGATACGCACATGTCCCTCCATGTGCGCTGTGTTTTCGCAGCGTCCTCCACAGATGCAGCAGAAAACTGCTCCATAGGGATTTACAGCTGAAATATTCGAACAGACGAGGGCTTTATCTTTCAGACCCAGGAAAGACAAAGATGTGAACTCTAGAATCGCTTTTTGGCTTTACGTTCGGCTTTAATCAAATGCGTTTGTTTGCGCACATTCGCACGCGGGACATGACTCGTGATTGTAAGAAGATTGTCCTATGAATCTGCCATTTATATAACATTAAACATGACCATTTGGACTAAGCAAACTAAAGACTAAAGACTAAAGACTAAAGACTAAAGACTAAAGAATGGTCACTGTTATCTGCCTCAACAAACCCCCTGAGGAATGTCCTGACCTCAGCCTGACCTTCGCCACAGTCCACTTCACGAGGGGGTTGCATCTTGTACCTGCTAAGGTTTAAACTCAAAGGAATATCCAACACCTTTTCACACCTGTGAGGTTCTGAGCTGCTCTAAACCCTTTGAGTTGGGAGGTTTAGTGCTGTCTCAGGGCACATTTGAAAACAGTGTAGTCTCCTCTAATGTGGTCAGGCCTTCCTCCCCTCGGCTCTGAGCTCTGAGCCTGTCAGCTCCCTGATTCTATCTGTGGAGAATCACAGTCTGCTGAGACTCAACACCACTTGATTGGATTTAGTCTGTAGCATCTTTTAATTAGAAGATGCACAATAATTTGATTTCCCAAGAAGATATTTCTAAGCAAATTGCCCTTCTATAAATGATCCTGCACAATCTTTACATTTTAGGTGCACTGAGTTACTTTTCTGGTGATGGGTTCACCACCTGCTGTCTCCATGGAGCCCAGTATTTATACTGAATGTTTACATTATACATACATTAAGGCCTTGTCCACACGTAGCCGGGTATCTGATAAACCGAAGGTGTTTTGCTGCGTTTTGACCCGTCATCCACACGAACACGCATCAAAAACGAGTATTCAGGGAAAACTCCGGCCAAAGTGAAGATTTTTGAAAACTCCGTTTATGCCTGTTTGTGTGGACAGAGATAACTGGGGTTTTGCGTTTTAAAACGTCACTGTCTGCGCCAAAAAATATGAATCTGCCCTGACGTCAAACGTGCGACATTTGTTTAGGCGACTGCAAAAGCCAAAGCCAAAGCCAAAGCAGACTATGGACCGGAGTCGTTTTTTCAGAGCTGTGTGTGTGTTGAGAGCAGAATTATTCTGACTCTGAGTCTGTCCAGACAGAGGAGCTCGGCGCCCTGTTTTCTGTTGTTTAAGTTTAGGCGGAAGTGACGGCGAAGTGAGGGCTCAATGGAAATAACGCCATCTACAGGTTTGGAATGTGTATGAATGTGGTTGAAAACGCAGATGTTCGGTTATGTGTGGAAGGTGTTTTTTTCGAAGACGAGGTGGTGTGGATAAAACTATTTTTATAAACGGAGGGGGGGAAATGTTCGGTTTTAAAAATACCCGGCTACGTGTGGACATGGCCTAAGGATCACTGGTCTTGAGGACACCGACTGTACTATACAAAACATTTCTAACTTTTATTTTTATATTTGTTAAACTCCAAATTGAGTTGACAGAGCACATTTGAAACCCGCCCAGAAGCACTGAAATATACAAGAATGAGACGCTTTTGTGATTTCACTTAATCTTTCAGACCAACTGTGTCTGTGTCAAATCAAATGAGAAGACGACTAAAACACACAAGTGTTCAGTAACAGGAGAACCTCCAGAATTCCCTTACTGAGCTGCAGCGGCTGCACTGGCACTGGTGACTGGTTTCTGAGTGGATAATCACCTTTAACTCTGTCTGATGTTTTTGTAATTAAGAATAAATCAGCATTAGAACTGTGATCAAAAGCAAAGCAGAATTGGCCGATGCACATATTTTTAGTAAATCTTGTTCTGTCTGAGATGTGGATATTTGACCCTGGGTGAGCCTCTGACCCTGGGTGAGCCTCTGACCCTGGGTGAGCCTCTGACCCTGGGTGAGCCTCTGACCCTGGGTGAGCCTCTGACCCTGGGTGAGCCCCTGACACTGGGTGAGCCTCTGACCCTGGGTGAGCCTCTGACCCTGGGTGAGCCTCTGACACTGGGTGAGCCTCTGACCCTGGGTGAGCCTCTGACACTGGGTGAGCCTCTGACCCTGGGTGAGCCTCTGACCCTGGGTGAGCCTCTGACACTGGGTGAGCCTCTGACCCTGGGTGAGCCTCTGACCCTGGGTGAGCCTCTCAGTACTCATCACAGTACTGCAGGCTCTCTACTAAACATACACATAGTACATAGTTTCTCCCTTAGAGAAAGGGGCTTGGAGTAGAGCCGCTGCTCCTCCTCATCAGCTATGGCTCTGGCCCCTGGCTGTTCCAGTGGGAAGAGGCAGCACATGCTGGTGGGGCCTAACCCCAGACCCCGTGAGCAGATCACAGCTCCAGGACAGGTGAATGTTCATTAAAGACGCACTGTGTAACTTTTCTAGGGATGGAGATCCATAGAGATGATGTAATAAAAAGACTTACTGAAAAACCTTCTGGCAAAGCAATAATATCTCCTTGGAGACAGGGGGTGCCCTGATACTGGTATTGGATATCTGCACATTTTAAACATTTTGCTGTGTCAAATATTGATCCCTAAATATCGGCTTATCCGATATCCTGGTTGGGCTTTTACTCTGATGTAATAAGAATATTTACAATAATAATAATAATAATAATAATAATAATAATAATAATAATTAATAATAATAATTATAATAATAATAATGCATCAGTTTTATATCGCACTTTTCTGGGCCTAGGACATCTCATAATGTTTGAACTTCACTTCATACAAAGCTGTGCAGTATTTAGGATAATGTGCTCCTGCTTCTGTCCCTGTACAGGATTTGGTTAATATCGAGTATCGGCAGACTTAAAGCCTAAGTATCGATATCGGCCTCAGGGCTGGAAAAGCTGGATCGGTGCATTCTTTACGAGCAGGTGTCAGACCCTGACACCTGGAAGAATAAAGGGGGGTTAGGAGGAGGTGGGCGTGTCCACACTTCAGACATAAGTGACCTGAGCTGATCCTGGAGGAGAGACCTGAGCTGGCGGTGAGGGGCCTCTGTACACACAGCAGCTCCTCATGTGAAATGACTGGGAGCAGTGCAGGTCCTCATGTGAAATGACTGGAGCAGTGCAGCTCCTCATGGGAAGTGACTGGAGCAGTGCAGGTCCTCATGTGAAATGACTGGGAGCAGTGCAGCTCCTCATGTGAAATGACTGGGAGCAGTGCAGCTCCTCATGTGAAATGACTGGGAGCAGTGCAGCTCCTCATGTGAAATGACTGGGAGCAGTGCAGCTCCTCATGTGAAATGACTGGGAGCAGTGCAGCTCCTCATGTGAAATGACTGGGAGCAGTGCAGCTCCTCATGTGAAATGACTGGGAGCAGTGCAGCTCCTCATGTGAAATGACTGGGAGCAGTGCAGCTCCTCATGTGAAATGACTGGAGCAGTGCAGCTCCTCATGTGAAATGACTGGGAGCAGTGCAGCTCCTCATGTGAAGTGACTGGGAGCAGTGCAGCTCCTCATGTGAAATGACTGGGAGCAGTGCAGCTCCTCATGTGAAATGACTGGGAGCAGTGCAGCTCCTCATGTGAAATGACTGGGAGCAGTGCAGCTCCTCATGTGAAATGACTGGGAGCAGTGCAGCTCCTCATGTGAAATGACTGGGAGCAGTGCAGCTCCTCATGTGAAATGACTGGGAGCAGTGCAGCTCCTCATGTGAAATGACTGGGAGCAGTGCAGCTCCTCATGTGAAGTGACTGGGAGCAGTGCAGGTCCTCATGTGAAATGACTGGGAGCAGTGCAGCTCCTCATGTGAAGTGACTGGAGCAGTGCAGCTCCTCATGTGAAATGACTGGAGCAGTGCAGCTCCTCATGTGAAATGACTGGAGCAGTGCAGCTCCTCATGTGAAATGACTGGGAGCAGTGCAGCTCCTCATGTGAAGTGACTGGAGCAGTGCAGCTCCTCATGTGAAATGACTGGGAGCAGTGCAGCTCCTCATGTGAAGTGACTGGAGCAGTGCAGCTCCTCATGTGAAGTGACTGGAGCAGTGCAGCTCCTCATGTGAAGTGACTGGGAGCAGTGCAGCTCCTCATGTGAAGTGACTGGAGCAGTGCAGCTCCTCATGTGAAGTGACTGGGAGCAGTGCAGCTCCTCATGTGAAATGACTGGAGCAGTGCAGCTCCTCATGTGAAATGACTGGGAGCAGTGCAGCTCCTCATGTGAAGTGACTGGAGCAGTGCAGCTCCTCATGTGAAGTGACTGGGAGCAGTGCAGCTCCTCATGTGAAATGACTGGGAGCAGTGCAGCTCCTCATGTGAAATGACTGGGAGCAGTGCAGCTCCTCATGTGAAATGACTGGGAGCAGTGCAGCTCCTCATGTGAAATGACTGGGAGCAGTGCAGCTCCTCATGTGAAATGACTGGGAGCAGTGCAGCTCCTCATGTGAAATGACTGGGAGCAGTGCAGCTCCTCATGTGAAATGACTGGGAGCAGTGCAGCTCCTCATGTGAAGTGACTGGGAGCAGTGCAGGTCCTCATGTGAAATGACTGGGAGCAGTGCAGCTCCTCATGTGAAATGACTGGAGCAGTGCAGCTCCTCATGTGAAATGACTGGAGCAGTGCAGCTCCTCATGTGAAATGACTGGAGCAGTGCAGCTCCTCATGTGAAATGACTGGGAGCAGTGCAGCTCCTCATGTGAAGTGACTGGAGCAGTGCAGCTCCTCATGTGAAATGACTGGGAGCAGTGCAGCTCCTCATGTGAAATGACTGGGAGCAGTGCAGCTCCTCATGTGAAGTGACTGGAGCAGTGCAGCTCCTCATGTGAAATGACTGGAGCAGTGCAGCTCCTCATGTGAAATGACTGGGCAGTGCAGCTCCTCATGTGAAATGACTGGGAGCAGTGCAGCTCCTCATGTGAAGTGACTGGAGCAGTGCAGCTCCTCATGTGAAATGACTGGGAGCAGTGCAGCTCCTCATGTGAAATGACTGGGAGCAGTGCAGCTCCTCATGTGAAGTGACTGGAGCAGTGCAGCTCCTCATGTGAAATGACTGGGAGCAGTGCAGCTCCTCATGTGAAGTGACTGGAGCAGTGCAGCTCCTCATGTGAAATGACTGGGAGCAGTGCAGCTCCTCATGTGAAATGACTGGGAGCAGTGCAGCTCCTCATGTGAAGTGACTGGGAGCAGTGCAGCTCCTCATGTGAAGTGACTGGAGCAGTGCAGCTCCTCATGTGAAATGACTGGGAGCAGTGCAGCTCCTCATGTGAAATGACTGGGAGCAGTGCAGCTCCTCATGTGAAGTGACTGGGAGCAGTGCAGCTCCTCATGTGAAATGACTGGGAGCAGTGCAGCTCCTCATGTGAAATGACTGGGAGCAGTGCAGCTCCTCATGTGAAGTGACTGGGAGCAGTGCAGCTCCTCATGTGAAATGACTGGGAGCAGTGCAGCTCCTCATGTGAAATGACTGGTAGCAGTGAACCACCTCATGTGAAAATGACTGGGAGCAGTGCAGGCTCCTCATGTGAAGTGACTGGGAGCAGTGCAGCTCCTCATGTGAAGTGACTGGAGCAGTGCAGCTCCTCATGTGAAATGACTGGGAGCAGTGCAGCTCCTCATGTGAAGTGACTGGGAGCAGTGCAGCTCCTCATGTGAAGTGACTGGGAGCAGTGCAGCTCCTCATGTGAAATGACTGGGAGCAGTGCAGCTCCTCATGTGAAGTGACTGGGAGCAGTGCAGCTCCTCATGTGAAGTGACTGGAGCAGTGCAGCTCCTCATGTGAAATGACTGGGAGCAGTGCAGCTCCTCATGTGAAATGACTGGGAGCAGTGCAGCTCCTCATGTGAAATGACTGGGAGCAGTGCAGGTCCTCATGTGAAATGACTGGGAGCAGTGCAGCTCCTCATGTGAAATGACTGGGAGCAGTGCAGCTCCTCATGTGAAGTGACTGGGAGCAGTGCAGCTCCTCATGTGAAGTGACTGGAGCAGTGCAGCTCCTCATGTGAAATGACTGGGAGCAGTGCAGCTCCTCATGTGAAGTGACTGGGAGCAGTGCAGCTCCTCATGTGAAATGACTGGGAGCAGTGCAGCTCCTCATGTGAAATGACTGGGAGCAGTGCAGCTCCTCATGTGAAATGACTGGGAGCAGTGCAGCTCCTCATGTGAAGTGACTGGGAGCAGTGCAGCTCCTCATGTGAAGTGACTGGAGCAGTGCAGCTCCTCATGTGAAATGACTGGGAGCAGTGCAGCTCCTCATGTGAAGTGACTGGGAGCAGTGCAGCTCCTCATGTGAAGTGACTGGAGCAGTGCAGCTCCTCATGTGAAATGACTGGGAGCAGTGCAGCTCCTCATGTGAAATGACTGGGAGCAGTGCAGCTCCTCATGTGAAGTGACTGGGAGCAGTGCAGCTCCTCATGTGAAATGACTGGGAGCAGTGCAGCTCCTCATGTGAAGTGACTGGGAGCAGTGCAGCTCCTCATGTGAAGTGACTGGGAGCAGTCACTTTAAACACAGTGAAGTCCCAAAAACACACGTCTCATTTTAACCTCCAGTCTGCAGTTTGCTTTGGTCGGCCCGTGACCATAAAAGGACTTCCTGTAGTCGTTTGTCAGACGTCTGTCGTACAAAAACTTTCCCCGAGGCCCAACTCTGCTCCATGTGTCAAAGCACACAGTACTCACAGTACTCACAGTACACAGGACCAAAGCACACAGTACTCACAGTACTCACAGTACACAGGACCAGAGCACACAGTACTCACAGTACTCACAGTACTCACAGTACTCACAGTACTCACAGTACTCACAGTACTCACAGTACACAGGACCAAAGCACACAGTACTCACAGTACTCACAGTACACACAGTACTCACAGTACTCACAGTACACACAGTACTCACAGTACTCACAGTACACACAGTACACACAGTACACACAGTACACACAGTACTCACAGTACTCACAGTACACACAGTACTCACAGTACTCACAGTACTCACAGTACTCACAGTACACACAGTACACACAGTATTCACAGTACTCACAGTACACACAGTACACACAGTACACACAGTACACACAGTACACACAGTACTCACAGTACTCACAGTACTCACAGTACACACAGTACACACAGTACTCACAGTACACACAGTACTCACAGTACTCACAGTACACACAGTACTCACAGTACTCACAGTACACACAGTACACACAGTACACACAGTACTCACAGTACACACAGTACACACAGTACTCACAGTACTCACAGTACTCACAGTACACACAGTACACACAGTACACACAGTACTCACAGTACTCACAGTACACACAGTACACACAGTACACACAGTACTCACAGTACACACAGTACTCACAGTACTCACAGTACTCACAGTACACACAGTACACACAGTACTCACAGTACACAGGACCAGAGGAGCCTGAAGTACACACTGTGGTACACAGTACACACAGTAGAGTCCACTCAGTCCGGAGGTCTTGCTCCAGATGAGCCACATTACTTTGATTGAGGCCATTTGGAGTCAGTGCAGTCCACTAAAGGCACTGGGATGTTGGGATCAGGGCCGGACGTCCACACCGGAGCCTGGAGCTATGCAGAGGTCCAGCGCTGACGAGAGGGCAGAGGAGCTGTGAGCAGCTTTATTATTATGACGGCCATTTTCACTTTTCAGAACAGTTTTTGACAGAAGCGATGCGTTCATCCAGGTTTATAATGAAGTCTTTGGCTGAAAGCTATTGATTTTTCTAGTGTTTTTGCTCCAAATATCCTTCACAGAGGATAGGAAATGTGTAAAGGACCACATTCTTAATTCAGCTGAGGAGCTGGTGTTGAAAGCAGTTACAGAACACGCTGCCAGTGATATTAAAGGCCTATTGTGCTTGTGTCTGCTAGAGATATAACATTGAGATCTGCGGCTTTCATGGATAATGTGGACATTTTAAATCACAATATTGATCTAAAGAAAGAAATAGACCTGCCTCGCTGGTAATCTGCAGTGCTGAATCACACTTCAAGTGATTTAAATGGTGAAGGGAAGGAAAATATAAAATGGTTAAAATCTGTGAAAAGACCATTTTGCAAACAAGGTCTCCTTTAAACATGAGGAACTGCTTTTATGTTTTAAGTTCTCTGGACTGTGTTGGTGGTCAGCAGTGACTTGCCCCAAAATAAAATACTTATTAAATACTGTCCCACTTTAACTGGAGGCTTTAACTATGTTTTAATCGTATTTAATTTGTTTACGTTGTTGTAAGACGATCTTGTCCAGAAAGGCGCCTAATAACTAAAATGTATTTTTATTAGGCCCGAGCGCCAGAGGCTGGTGAAGGGCGATGCTCATAGGGGGCGGGGCTGGTGAAGGGCGATGCTCACAGGGGGCGGGGCTGGTGAAGGGCAATGCTCACAGGGGGCGGGGCTGGTGAAGGGCAATGCTCACAGGGGGCGGGGCTGGTGAAGGGCGATGCTCACAGGGGGCGGGGCTGGTGAAGGGCGATGCTCACAGGGGGCGGGAACTAAAATGACGCGATGCGACTCGCCTGTAGTGACCAGGGACCCTCACCATGACGTAGCTGCACCAGAGGTTTCCGAAAATGTAGAGTATGTCAACCCAAAAAAAGCGGAACATTGTTCTCGCTCCTCCTCCTACTCCTCCTCCTACTCCTCCTCGTACTCCTCCTCCTCCTCCTACTCCTCCTACTTTTCCTACTCCTCCTCCTACTCCTACTCCTCCTACTCCTCCTCCTCCTACTCCTACTCCTACTCCTACTCCTCCTACTCCTCCTCCTCCTACTCCTACTCCTACTCCTACTCCTAATCCTCCTCCTCCTCCTCCTCCTCCTACTTTTCCTACTCCTCCTACTCCTCCTACTCCTACTCCTACTCCTACTCCTCCTCCTACTCCTACTCCTCCTCCTCCTACTCCTACTCCTACTCCTACTCCTACTCCTACTCCTCCTCCTCCTCCTCCTCCTCCTACTTTTCCTACTCCTCCTACTACTAACGCACTCACCCATTTTTCACCCAGTGAACAATGTTGAAAACTCACGAAATTTGGCCTCGTGTTAAAGACTTCGCTTCTCGAACTTTTGGCCATTTTGGATTGAAATCTTCGAAATGCAGAGTCCGCATTTTGGCTCATGTTGTGTTTGAACGCACTCCTCTGAAGGCGCTTCACCCACAGGGCTGAAAATCACCTACATCATCTAGAGAAGTGCAGCTTCAAACTTTACCTCAATTTTTAAAGAAAACTGTCACAGTTTATGTGCGACAAAGCCACAAAGTTCAATCAAAATTTAGACAATATTCAATGTGAAGATTTGCTCCCGTTGGCACAGACTTAGTCCGATCGTGCTGAAATTTGAGTCACTGATGCTGATCTCGGCCTGAATATAAAACACTATAAAACATATGAAAAATTACACTATAGCGCCCCCTAGACATGAAACGGCAACATTATCGGATTTGTACCAAATTTGGGAATTAAATTCTATGTATGACTACGAGCAAAAAAATATATTACGGACATGGTGAATTTTTCACTGTTGGCCACCAGGGGTTGGCCTGGGAAATTTGAATCATTAATGCGTGATCTCAGTCTGAATATAACACACTGTAAAGCATATGAAAAGTGTGGTTGGGGTTTATGATTATTAGGGTTAGCGTGGGGCATGGTGGTTGCTGAGCACAGCATTTGCTGGGAGCAGTGTTTGCAGGGCACATCGTTTGTAGGGCACTTTGTTTTATAGGACACGGTGTTTGTACGGCATGGTTGATAGGTGCACACGAGGGCCGACAATCACCGCTTGCGGCTATATTTATTATTATTATTATTATTATTATTATTACTATTAAAATGATATGTTCAGAAGATACATTTTGATGAACTTTATTAAGAATACAATAGAAGTTCAGCTTCTGTTAGGAGAAACAAACTAAAGGGAAATGTTTTTTCCCTTTCGGGGGCCGAGTAAAGGCAGTGGCTGTGGTCAGTGGCTGTGGTGATCAGTTCTCTGGCCCTCGCAGAAGAGCTCGTGGTCAGGCTGTTGTTGAACCTGTCAGAGCTCCATCGATCTTCTTGTTGTCCAGTCAATAAACTGTTAGCAGCTGTTTCCTGGTGACAGCTCCTGTAGAGTCCAGATGGTGTGGGGGCTTCTGACCACTGTCCTCGGGTCAGCCTTTACTGATGGACCATAGAGCACACAAAATAATAGGCATGTAGTCGACTAATGAATCAATTAAACGACCAAAGAAAAAGAAAAATAATCTATATTTTTCATTTTTCAAAGTCCTCTCTAACCCTGCTTTAGTGCTGATCTCTGAAGCTCCTGTGTGCTGAATGGAGTGGCCACATGTCCCAGTGCCTCTTTTGATTTAGTTTGATTGATTTCATTTAGCTGGAATGGAGATGTTTTTGCTTTGCCTGTAATGCGCCACTGGACACATTAATCATTAATTAATCACTGCATTTATACAGCGCCCTTCAAGACACCCAAAGAACTTTACACTTCATTCTTCATTCACTCCACACTCAATGGTGGTAAGATGCTATTGTAGCCACAGTTGCCCTGGGGCAGACTGACAGAAGCGATGCTGCCAGTCGGCACCATCACCTCCTCTGACCACCATCATCATCATCATCACACACACACACCACTTCATATTAGACAATGGGGGTGAAACACATTATGGGCCGTATCTTGTCCCCAGTCTTAGCAGCAGTGCAAGTTTGGGGGTGGAGCTCTAAACCAGAGGTGGAGTAGAGCAGACTGAGGGTGCGGCGCCTTCAGTCAAATGCCAGAATGGTAAAACTAAATATCAAACTAGTCCATTGAACAATAACATGTAACAAGCTCAAGACTTCTTCTTTTTGGAAATATATTAGGATGATAAATAAAAATATACTTTATTAACAATATCTCTCAATAGATAAAACTATAATATACAAATAAATGTAAAAACAAAAAAACAAAAACAAAAAAAACCCCAAAAACCTCTAAAACCCTGTCCAGGGGTTAAAATATTTACTATTTACAAAGTTGAAATAAATTATTCGAATCGATAGTTTTTGACTATGTCGCATTTTCAAAGTCATTGTTCAGTTTCTTGATGGTTCTCGATCCTCTAAGACTTAATCCTGCTGATTTGGTAAGATTGAGTGACAGTTTGACTCTTAGCCAGTGTAGGACAGTACTGTAATCTTGGTCCTTTTCCCTTGAAACTTTAATTGATAATTCGCTAATGAAACGTTCCGCTTCCCTTCCGTTCCCTCCATAGGGGGTGAAGACTAAAGGCGTGAAGGAACCATGTTCAATCTGAATGACGCGTTGGTTATATTGCCGTTTCTTTTCGTTCTCGTTAGTGGTGAATGTTGTTTCTAGTTTCTGGTTCAGGTGGCTCTTAGCTCTTAGGATGATAAATGCTTAACATTCATAACAGCCCCTCACCCACTTCCTGTATCCGCTCCGCTCTGCTCTATAGTTTGGTTTGATCTGGAGCTGTACAAAAGCTGCTCATTCACATGAAGCCGTTTACGGTGTTTTCTTACCCGTCTGTGGTTCTAATGCTGCGATGTCAGATTTCCTCACATTCTTGTACTCTTTTTGTCATCAGCTCCATTTAATGTCATGACCAAATTATTCCTATTGTGCCGCTTTGGTGAGTTTATAAAGTTAGTCGGCGCCCATCAGAACTGTAGATAATCCTGCAGGAGCCGTGGAACGTTCGGACTTTGACGGGATCAGCACGTTGACTCAGGGCTGTGACAGAGGAGCAGACACACATCTCGTACATGCTGCTCTTTTGGAAGCAGTGGTCAGTAGAGCTTTGTACATATATGCACATGAGCACTGCTCTGTACAGACCTGTGCGTCCTGCTCTGTGCACACATGGTGCATGTCAGTCACTTGTGCAGGGCAAATGCAGGCTGTGCACTCACCCTCCCCTTGTTTTAATGGTTTAATCCATGTCTATGCTCAAAGTGGTAACATCAGAAACATTTATATGACAATAAACGTGTTCTATAATCTGCGAGACATCCACTTGTGTGGGACCAAATGCAGTGGACACTCGTGAGACAAGACTGTGAGCGGTCAGCAAAAGCAGCTGTGGACACTCATACCTCAGGTGAGGTCATGGTAGAGGACTGTCGGATCTGTGGGATGGGGAGTGCATGAGATAGACACTGGTCTGCTGCATAATGGGAGGCAAACGGAATGAGGGAGAGAAAACTAAAAAGGTTGACTTGTGTGCACAGTGAGAGCAGCGCATGTGCATGCGGAGTGTTCAGAACACAAACTCAGCCAGTTCTGTCATGGCCCATCCAAAATTCTGTATTCCTGGTGCCTCTGCTGGTGTGTACTTGCATCGTGGGGCTCCGGAGCTGTTTCATTGTACCCATATAGAACTTTTCCCCACAGCCTCTTTGCTGCAGTAACGAGGCAAAGACATTACAGACATTACCCACGGGGGCAGTGCTTTTAAACTTTACAGCGTTCACAGATTGGTTCAGACGCCATCACCATATATGTACATGTCCGTCCCACTCCAGCCTCCACAGCCCCACCTGGACACCCTCCCTCTTTAATGCTAGCACTAGTGCTAAGCCTGGGGCCAAGTTCAGGCCCTAAACGTCTTTATCTCCATGGACAAACAAGTGACGTCACCAGGCCAAGTTACAGGTCACATCTGTGGAGAGGCAAGCACGAAACATGAAACATTACAGACAAGGCACTGACCACTAGGAAAGTTAGAAAAGATGAGTGAGTGATCAAATTCTAGTGTAAAGTTTAATAAAAAACGCTTTTATCCTGGCATACAGTCAAGTGTAATATCACGAGGCAGATCTGAACATGTTTCATGTTGATTTTGAAAAATGTTCAGAATGAATTAAAATAAGTCCAAATGTAATCCTGTGTGAGTCACAGCCTTAAGTAAAACGGGGACTCTTCATTTGTGTGATTGTCTTCATGTCAGAGTAGGACTTTCCTCTCGACCATCACTCGCTTTGATTAAAGCCACGCCCTGGGCCTCTGATTGGCTCTCAGCTGGGCTCCTCCAGGAAACATGGGTCTTTTAGGGTTAGACTTTTTGTACTCTGGTTTTGGACTGTTTTCTGTTTTATAAAATAGCAAAAGAAAGTTTAATTCTGATAAGTTAAAAATCCCACACTAGTTGTTCACTGTAAGCCACATCTCTTCTACAAAGAGCTGTACCGTACCATGTTTAAAGGGTGATAAACAGAACAAGTTCATTTAAAACAGTTTGCAGTGGTCCAGAGTTCTTCTGCTTTATGCATTCAGAGCGTCCTCATTATTCACCGCAATGAGTTTAATGTAGAGTCACCCGGACGACTGAGGGATTCCAGATAATAAACATGACGCAGAAAGTCCTTTAACCAAATATGGGCTGCTTTACTCATGGCACCAGCAGTGGTTCAGAGGCAGATCTGAATCCTCTAGTGACTGGTTTGATTGCACATTTTAATTATTTTTGTTGAGACTTTGTAATCAACAGCTCTGCTCCCACTGTGATCCATACAGGACCCCCTCCCCCACAGTGAACCGGGTTACAGGACGTATAGGACGACATTCACATTCATACCGTCCATTTTTCTCTGCAGGTTCGTGCACTCAGAGTGGGTTCAATATAGACTAAATATAACATGTTCATTGGTTTTTCTCATGAAGGTTGTTGAGTGAAAACATTATTGAACTGTGATAGCGACAGTCTGACTGCTTTACTGCTGGAGGATTCATCTATGAGCACATTCAGTGTTTTAGTGAGGCACTTTCATTTCAACAGTGTGACGAGTGTCTGCTCCATCGTTATCCTCTCTAACCCCCGTGGAGCTTTATGTTATAACACTTTAAATCACAGAATGGATCTAAAAAGAAAAAAAGAAGCAAAGTCTGCTGGCTTCTGTTTTAGAAAACCGTGGTGCCCAGTGGGCGCTGACATGACCGTAAATGTCGTATCTTCCTGTGGATAGCTGCACCTCACAGTAGTGAGCATTTTTTTATTCGTGCCAAAATGAGTACATGACGCTGCTGAATCCTACGTGTATCACAATTAAGAAAATAAAACTGTAAAAGGAAGAGAAATGGGGGTAGATCAGCAAACTGGAGTCTTGAAAATAAACAATTAAATATTGCTCCAACATTCACTGCAAATACAACTTCAGAGGCTCAGTGAGAAGGGAAACTCAGAAAAGATGATATTGGAGAATCGGTCTGTTTTAACAATATGTATTATTATTGTGAGTTCTCATCCCCTGTGTGCCAATATATTAAATATTTGATATATTCAGTAATTATGAGTCTTATTGCAGTTCAAATACTCCCCTAAATATGAATGCACTGTAAACTTATTACTTACCAATTTCAAAAGGCAGAAATATGATTTAGAGTCTGCCTTCTGTCTGGAGTTTGGTCTGCTGAGTGTCGTCCTGTGTCTCGGAGCGGAGCTGGAGCAGAATGAGCTCCTCTGTCCCTCTACACACCTTATTCTTTTGTCTCCAAATGGTCCTAAATGGCTCTTTTTGTGGTGCTCACAGCACACATACAGAAGTTAAGCCATCTCTGAGGGTGGGTATTTTATTTTAAGAAGGCCTTTGGTGTGTTCATCTCTTGACCATGTCATTTCTTTATGAACGTGAAGCCGGACCCGCTCTGAGTGAGCGACCGTGCTGAGTTTTACTGCCAGAATAAGCCTGATTATATCCACCTGAAAACACTTCCAGCGCGGGGCCTTTACAGAGTCTCCAGCGCGGGGCCTTTACAGAGTCTCCAGCGCGGGGCCTTTACAGAGTCTCCAGCGCGGGGCCTTTACAGAGTCTCCAGTGCGGGGCCTTTACAGAGTCTCCAGCGCGGGGCCTTTACAGAGTCTCCAGCGCGGGGCCTTTACAGAGTCTCCAGTGTGGGGCCTTTACAGAGTCTCCAGCGCGGGGCCTTTACAGAGTCTCCAGTGTGGGGCCTTTACAGAGTCTCCAGTGCGGGGCCTTTACAGAGTCTCCAGCGCGGGGCCTTTACAGAGTCTCCAGTGCAGAGTCTCCAGTGCGGGGCCTTTACAGAGTCTCCAGCGCGGGGCCTTTACAGAGTCTCCAGCGCGGGGCCTTTACAGAGTCTCCAGCGCGGGGCCTTTACAGAGTCTCCAGTGCAGAGTCTCCAGTGCGGGGCCTTTACAGAGTCTCCAGCGCGGGGCCTTTACAGAGTCTCCAGTGCGGGGCCTTTACAGAGTCTCCAGTGCGGGGCCTTTACAGAGTCTCCAGCTCGGGGCCTTTACAGAGTCTCCAGTGCGGGGCCTTTACAGAGTCTCCAGTGCGGGGCCTTTACAGAGTCTCCAGTGCGGGGCCTTTACAGAGTCTCCAGCGCGGGGCCTTTACAGAGTCTCCGGTGCGGGGCCTTTACAGAGTCTCCAGCGCGGGGCCAAGGTAACATCTGTGGTGACGTTTCCCTCGGCTCACACTGGGCAACACAGATTTCTAATGCAGAAGTTGGTGTTTCTTGGCGTTGGCGTTTCATTTGTTTCTTTTATGAAGTGGTTTTAGATCAATATTGTGATTTAAAATGTCCAAATTCTAACATAATGATCCACGGGGAGAGGTTATAATTACAGAGCACATAAGCAAAGTATGTCTTATTTAAATCTGCATAAATAGTTGGTAATCAGCGTGTGTCAAACTCTGTGGAGTATTGTCAAAGTGGAGCTCAAATAACCTCGAATGGCTCTAACTGGAGAAAGAAGTGTGCACAAAGTCTGTGTTTGGCTCTAGGACCTTTACTTTACTGCTCAGTTTGTGTCTTCTGCCTCAGAAACGTGCTCCAGACTCTCCTGAAATGGCCCATGACCCCATCAGCTGACAGTGTGAATCAGTTAACTCAAATGGGAGTTTTTTCCAAGATGCACTTGGCTCCCTCGGGGCACTGTTTCCCCGCACACTGGTGTAAAATCAATACTATAGAGTGCAAAGTTGTATAAAAAAAGCCCTCAAACTGCAGAGGCCCTTGGATATACTGGTGTATAATACGTCCAGCTTTGGGCCTGAGCTTAAAGCTCCTGTATCACACTAAACTGACTCTTGTGAGCTTTAAGCCATGTTATCCAGAGCTGGAGTTGTGTTTTGTTTCATTTACACATTTACGTAATCCTTTATTATTAGTCTGTCTGCATCTCCAAAGCTCCAAACACTCTGTTCCACCTTGTGATGTGAAGCTGTAGTTTTCAAGTGAACAGCTCATTTTACCTTTACGTCAGTAGATTGGCAATTCCAGGTCTGAAATCACCCAGGTGATTAAAGTGAAGGTGTACGGAGTTTAAAAACACAGTGGAGCACTTCCTGTATTACCACATAACATCACAAGGTGGAACAGAGTGTTTTCTGTTTGAGAGAAGCACTCAGCCTGAATGTGCAGAGTTTGTGTGTTAAACATGTGTGAAGATAGTTACACTGAAGTGTGGACGTGATTGTAATGAGCTGTGGGCGGAGGACCTTCAGGACACTGCCCACACACAAAGTTTACACACAAACTCGACTTTAGCCTGTTCAGCACCAGGCCACAGTCACAGGCCATGGATGTGTGGGGCAGAGTGGTTAGCCCCACAGCCCGGGCTACTGATCCCTGCTTCAGCCTGTGTGTCTGCATAAAGTTTTAATGGTCTCTCTTACCTCACTCACCTCTCTCGCTCCGCCACTTCTCCCATCGTGCACAGTGCATGGAGAGACAGAGGAGTGGAGGAAAAATAGAAGAGTGAAGGAGTGGAGGAGCAGGAGTAGATGTGTAGAGGTGTGGAAGGAGAAAGAAGGACTGGGGGATGGAGGAGTGACAGTATGAGCTGTAGCTGTAGATGTCCTCAGGCTGCTCCATGATGGCACCAGTCACCGTGACGTTGGGCTCAGAGCTTCACTGACCTCAGCCCTGTACTGTCCCTCTGGTCAGAGTCTCGGAGAGTGGAGTTTGCTGTAACCGTCAGATTGTAGATTTGTTGACCTGGTTTATGGTTCATGTGTCTGTAATTATTGGACCTGTTAGACTTAGACTGAGAGAAACTTGATTGGTCCACAAGGGAAATGACCTGGACAGGAGCACATCACATTATATTATAATATAAATGATAATATTACATTCTAAATAAGTATCAAAAATAACAAGAGACTGTCAAATAAGCCTTGATTATATATATATACATGTATATGTACAAGTAAATCGAAATAAAGAAACTCAAAATCTATATTTCAGCTTAAAAAGGTGGAGGTTTTAGGAGCTGCTTCCCCCTCTCAGGCGCCCGGCTCACACTATGGTCCATTTGATTTGTCTGGTCTAGTCTGGTCTAGTCTGGTCTAATCTGGTCCAGTCTGGTCCAGTCTGGTCCAGTCTCTGCCTCCAATGTAGGAATTGCACCTCTAATGCAAAGGCCAAGATAAGCAGGGCTGAGCTGGCAGTGTGGCTCTGGCGATGGAGATGCAGTTTGTCCATCAGGCACGATCCAGGTCCAGCGAGAGTTCTGTCCTTTGCTCAGCGCTTCTTAAGATTCCAGACAGTGTTTGTGGTCATTTTGAATAGCGGTAAATGGACCAAACGTCAGTCTTGTGTGACCTTGTAAACATCTCAGGGGTCGTCTCCACGGCAGCAGCTGAGCAGACACAAACACACAGAGTTTTATTCTGGCCATTAAAAGTTTACGATGATGCCCTCCCTTTGTTAAAGCAGTGTGGTTAAAGTCTGCTCTCTGCATGGACCTGCAGCCGATTGTGCTTTTCACTCAGAAAAATAAAGGATATTTCTCTTTTGTCATTTTGGATACAGCCCCCTTCACATGGCCCAGTTTATGTGATTCGGAGCCAGCAGTGAGCCACGTTTTACACAACTGCTGCAAATTGCAAACTCTAACCCAAATCCTGATGTATAACAGTTCATAAAGGCAAAATAATCCGCTGTCTGACTCTGCATCATGTTTTATTATCTGAGAATCAAGAGTGTGTGTTAAGTGTGTGTTAGCATGCTAGTTGTTGTTTTTATTTGGATCCAGATTAGCCATTGCCTTGACGATGTCTCTTCCTCCTGGGGTTGTTAGCCTGACCGTGACAGCACAGCTCTGCTGTGGGCTCGTTTCTACAGCCTCCACACGTGGACAGGAGTGTGGTGCACCTCCACAGTGTGGACCTGCTGTGTGCCGTGCACACACACAGTGTGGACCTGCTGTGGGCCGTGCACACACACAGTGTGGACCTGCTGTGTGCCGTGCACACACACAGTGTGGACCTGCTGTGGGCCGTGCACACACACAGTGTGGACCTGCTGTGGGCCGTGCACACACACAGTGTGGACCTGCTGTGTGCCGTGCACACACACAGTGTGGACCTGCTGTGTGCCGTGCACACACACAGTGTGGACCTGCTGTGTGCCGTGCACACACACAGTGTGGACCTGCTGTGGGCCGTGCACACTTTCCAGAAACACTCCGAGGCTAAGAGAGCAGCGAGGAGCTGTGAGCAGAGGATTTGAGGACGTCAGATTTGGTGATAGTTTCAAACTGTTCCTTTTGACTTTATTTTCACAGAAATAACTGTGTTCACTTAGGAAATGTACACAGTGTATTTGAGTATGGAAAACTGACAAAGTGTTGATTATTAGAGGGAATAAAGACTCCACGTGCACGCTCATCCACGTGCACCTGAGCACTGTGTCCTCTGCTGCACTTTCCCTCCTTACCCCCGTGTGCCAATCAAACCTGCTCATTATCAGCTCATGTTTAAGTAAATCTGATTCAGAACTCACTCAGTCTTTTTAGGACATCATGGAGTCTTTTAGGGGCCTGTGCTGTTATGGGGAAGTGGAGGCATTTAAGGAACATGTCCTCATGCGAAATTAGCATTTTGTCCGTACAAACTCTTTTAAGTAGATTTTGACACACTCATTTATACATGAGGCCCCTGGTCTCTGAGAGTTGTGGAAAGTGCTTCTAAACGACATCGTGGTGCATAATTAGGATGCTCAGAAAGCTTAAGGTAAGAGGAAGAACCTTGGACCACTGCAAACTGTTTAAATGTTCTGTTTTTCACAAAAGTAAAAATCAGCCACAGTGTGTTTTCATCAGCCGCTAAGTCGAAGCATAAAAATGAGTTATTGAAATACATCTGTATATAATATATGTATGATATATACAGTCTGTGTGGAGGAGCATTGACTGACTGATTGAAAATATGTTTTCCTATTGGATTTGAACCATGTGTTTGGTCCCTTTGGCGTTCTCCTTTTCTGTTTTAGACCTCAGAATAATGTGTTTGGTAAACACACTTTAAAGGCAAAGTCCCATTTCCAGGCAATGAAATGTGAATGAGTTCCATCTGCTGACAGCAAAAGTCATTTGACAGACGGACGCAATTCTTCTGGTGAATGTGATCTGAGTGCAGAAGTGCCCCCCATGTGTCAGGGCAGAAGTGCTCCCCATGTGTCAGGGCAGAAGTGCTCCCCATGTGTCAGGGCAGAAGTGCTCCCCATGTGTCAGGGCAGAAGTGCTCCCCATGTGTCAGGGCAGAAGTGCTCCCCGTGTGTCAGGGCAGAAGTGCTCCCCATGTGTCAGGGCAGAAGTGCTCCCCATGTGTCAGGGCAGAAGTGCTCCCCATGTGTCAGGGCAGAAGTGCTCCCCATGTGTCAGGGCAGAAGTGCTCCCCATGTGTCAGGGCAGAAGTGCTCCCCATGTGTCGGGGCAGAAGTGCTCCCCGTGTGTCAGGGCAGAAGTGCTCCCCGTGTGTCAGGGCAGAAGTGCTCCCCATGTGTCGGGGCAGAAGTGCTCCCCGTGTGTCAGGGCAGAAGTGCTCCCCATGTGTCAGGGCAGAAGTGCTCCCCATGTGTCAGGGCAGAAGTGCTCCCCATGTGTCAGGGCAGAAGTGCTCCCCATGTGTCAGGGCAGAAGTGCTCCCCATGTGTCAGGGCAGAAGTGCTCCCCATGTGTCAGGGCAGAAGTGCTCCCCATGTGTCAGGGCAGAAGTGCTCCCCATGTGTCAGGGCAGAAGTGCTCCCCGTGTGTCAGGGGCAGAAGTGCTCCCCGTGTGTCAGGGCAGAAGTGCTCCCATGTGTCGGGGCAGAAGTGCTCCCATGTGTCAGGGGCAGAAGTTCTCCCCATGTGTCAGGGCAGAAGTGCTCCCCATGTGTCAGGGCAGAAGTGCCCCCCATGTGTCAGGGCAGAAGTGCCCCCCATGTGTCAGGGCAGAAGTGCTCCCCATGTGTCAGGGCAGAAGTGCTCCCCATGTGTCAGGGCAGAAGTGCTCCCCATGTGTCAGGGCAGAAGTGCCCCCCATGTGTCAGGGCAGAAGTGCTCCCCATGTGTCAGGGCAGAAGTGCTCCCCATGTGTCAGGGCAGAAGTGCACCCCATGTGTTTGGTAGAACTCCCCATGTGTCAGGGCAAAGTCCCATTTCCAGGCAATGAAATGTGAATGAGTTCCATCTGCTGACAGCAAAAGTCATTTGACAGACGGACGCAATTCTTCTGGTGAATGTGATCTGAGTGCAGAAGTGCTCCCCATGTGTCAGGGCAGAAGTGCTCCCCATGTGTCAGGGCAGAAGTGCTCCCCATGTGTCAGGGCAGAAGTGCTCCCCATGTGTCAGGGAGGAGACTCGTGTGTTACCGTCTGTGTGAAATCACAATGTTCCCTGAGAGGAGGAGGAGCCAGAGCCCCGGGGGATGAAGCCGAGTGGAAGTGCAGGTGCTGCTGTCAAACCAAACCCAAACCTCCAGGCCGGCCCTCGTCAGGACTTGGATGGGAGGCGGCTGGGAAAATCAGGTGCCACAGGGGGGCGCTAGTGACTGATACAATGAGATGAGATGAGGATCGAGTTTTGAGTCCGAGTTTAGTATCAGGTTGTTGACACTCTGGACGAGCCTAATGCAGCTGCAGCAGGTTTTGAGTGAGGAACAATATGGTGCAGTTAAAAGGTCATTACACACAAGCCCCAAACACACAAGCCCCGAACACACAAGCCCCGAACACACAAGCCCCGAACACACAAGCCCCGAACACACAAGCCCCGAACACACAAGCGCTCAAAACACACAAGCCCCGAACACACACAAGCCCCGAACACACAAGCCCCAAACACACAAGCCCCAAACACACAAGCCCCAAACACACACAAGCCCCAAACACACACAAGCCCCGAACACACAAGCCCCGAACACACAAGCCCCAAACACACACAAGCCCCAAACACACACAAGCCCCAAACACACAAGTAGAGCGTTTAAAGTCACATGTTCAGCTCTGTGTGGTCAGGCGTGGGGTCAGGGGTGTGGTCAGAGGTGTGGTCAGACGTGTGGTCAGACGTGTGGTCAGACGTGTGGTCAGGCGTGTAGTCGGGCGTGTGGTCAGGCGTGTGGTCAGACGTGCGGTCAGACGTGTGGTCAGGCGTGTGGTCAGGCGTGCGGTTAGACGTGCGGTCAGACGTGCGGTCAGACGTGTGGTCAGGCGTGCGGTCAGGTGTGCGGTCAGACGTGCGGTCAGACGTGCGGTCAGGCGTGGGGTCAGGCGTGGGGTCGGGCGTGTGGTCGGGCGTGTGGTCAGACGTGTGGTCAGGCGTGGGGTCAGGCGTGTGGTCGGGCGTGTGGTCAGGCGTGTGGTCAGACGTGTGGTCAGACGTGTGGTCAGGCGTGGGGTCAGGCGTGTGGTCAGACGTGTGGTCAGACGTGTGGTCAGGCGTGTGGTCAGACGTGTGGTCAGACGTGTGGTCAGACGTGTGCTCAGGCGTGTGGTCAGGCGTGTGGTCAGGCGTGTGGTCAGGCGTGTGGTCATTCGTGGTAGAGCAGTGTGTTTCCAGCTCCACAGATGAGTGCTCCTGTTGTGTCCTTGGGCAGGACACTTAACCCTGCTCACCCCTCGTGTCTGTGTACCCTGGTGTATGACAGTGTGTGAATGGGTCAATGTGTGAATGGGTCAGTGTGTGAATGGGTCAGTGTGTGAATGGGTCAATGGGTCAGTGGGTCAATGGGTCAATGGGTCAATGGGTCAGTACTTTCTTCACGTCAGGCAATTTGAGCCTTGAAGGGGAAAAAGTGTTGTATAAAAATGTGAACATTTACCAAGTCCCACAGATCTAAACCAGGTGATAAAGAGGACAACATAATGACGACACTAGAACTAAACAAGGACTCACCCAGAGGACGACTCACATGTGAATTCTGTTGAGTGTAAAAGTGGAGCAGCCACGGCTGTAATAAGTGATCATGTTGGAGGTGGAGAGAACAGAGCCGCTCACAGGGCATCTGTCAAACTCACTTCTGCAGTTCAGCTTGTGTAGAGGCAGATCTGACTCCTGCAGGGATGAGAAAGGAGAGGGAAGAGTGAGAGGAGGGGTGGAGGGAGGAAAGGAGAGGGAAGAGTGAGAGGAGGGGTGGAGGGAGGAGAGGGAAGAGTGAGAGGAGGGGTGGAGGGAGGAGAGGAGAGGGAAGAGTGAGAGGAGGGGTGGAGGGAGGAGAGGAGAGGGAAGAGTGAGAGGAGGGGTGGAGGGAGGAGAGGGAAGAGTGAGAGGAGGGGTGGAGGGAGGAGAGGGAAGAGTGAGAGGAGGGGTGGAGGGAGGAGAGGCGATAGAGGAGGACATCAGTACAAGCATTAGAGGAGTAACACGCTGTTCCCTGAATTATTTTAGTACAAAGTGTTTAGTTCATCAGATATGTGAAGCGATGTGGAATTTTGTCTCATAGAAATAAAATGCTACAGAGTTCCAAGAACCAAATTCAGTCCTGAAATCCTCAAAGTATCCGCCCTTTACTTTGTCGACAGCTGCAAACTCTTGGCCTTCTCTCAGTGAGCTTCATAAAGAAGTCTCCTGAAATGGTTTTCATGTGCACTCCATCAGGGTCAAGAAACATCACCAGTGCAAAGCAGTGAGCAAAGCAAAGAGTCATGGCTAAAAATCTGAAACAAGTTTGGTGTTATTTTGAGATCATTTTTTCTATGCTTCCTTCCAAGATAAGAGAACCTTTATTTGTGCCACAATGGGAAAATTGCAGTGTTGCAACGTACAGTTTAAGAACAGCAACAGAATAGAGATGGGTCCCCAAAAGTCTAGATGAATAAATATTAGAAAATAGACTGAGAATCTACATCGTAAATAGTAATGATCCTGATGAGGAAACACAGAAACATCCCAGTGCTCCACAGAACAGGACTCCACTCACCCACTACAGTCCACAGAACAGGACTCCACTCACCCACTACAGTCCACAGAACAGGACTCCACTCACCCACTACAGTCCACAGAACAGGACTCCACTCACCCACTACAGTCCACAGAACAGGGCTCCACTCACCCACTACAGTCCACAGAACAGGACTCCACTCACCCACTACAGTCCACAGAACAGGACTCCACTCACCCACTACAGTCCACAGAACCGGACTCCACTCACCCACTACAGTCCACAGAACAGGGCTCCACTCACCCACTACAGTCCACAGAACAGGGCTCCACTCACCCACTACAGTCCACAGAACAGGACTCCACTCACCCACTACAGTCCACAGAACAGGACTCCACTCACCCACTACAGTCCACAGAACAGGACTCCACTCACCCACTACAGTCCACAGAACAGGACTCCACTCACCCACTACAGTCCACAGAACAGGACTCCACTCACCCACTACAGTCCACAGAACAGGACTCCACTCACCCACTACAGTCCACAGAACAGGACTCCACTCACCCTCTACAGTCCACAGAACAGGACTCCACTCACCCTCTACAGTCCACAGAACAGGACTCCACTCACCCACTACAGTCCACAGAACAGGACTCCACTCACCCTCTACAGTCCACAGAACAGGACTCCACTCACCCTCTACAGTCCACAGAACAGGACTCCACTCACCCACTACAGTCCACAGAACAGGACTCCACTCACCCTCTACAGTCCACAGAACAGGACTCCACTCACCCACTACAGTCCACAGAACAGGACTCCACTCACCCTCTACAGTCCACAGAACAGGACTCCACTCACCCTCTACAGTCCACAGAACAGGACTCCACTCACCCTCTACAGTCCACAGAACAGGGCTCCACTCACCCACTACAGTCCACAGAACAGGGCTCCACTCACCCACTACAGTCCACAGAACAGGACTCCACTCACCCACTACAGTCCACAGAACAGGACTCCACTCACCCACTACAGTCCACAGAACAGGGCTCCACTCACCCACTACAGTCCACAGAACAGGGCTCCACTCACCCACTACAGCAGGGGTGTCAAACTCATTTTGGTCCGGGGGCCGTATACAACCAACTTTGATTCCAAAGAGGCCGGATCAGAAAACTCATGGCAAATATACCCCAAAAATAGCAATAAGTCCAAATATTTGTGCAGAGAAACGCAAATCTATTACAGACATTTATTTTATTTGATTTTATTTTACAAAATATTATAATATTATGCTAGGTCAGGTTGTTTTCACAGCAGCATCACTAACCTCTTGGCCCCTGGGTGAAAACAGACGGCTGTTTCTTCAGTCCCAGCAATAATTCGTTTATCTTCTGTCTTCTCAATTCTCCGTTCAAGTTATTGTATTTTTCTCAGTGTCTCGTAGTGGTGTTTAAGATCATATTCCTTGCGCGCCGCCACTTGTTGCAAACACACCGAGCACAGGTTTCCCATTCACCTCCGTGAACAAATAAGAATTAGTCAATTTTTCTTGGAAAATCCTGCACTCAGCTCCACTTTTCTTATTTTTGACATTTTGCTGATGAGGGTCACGGTCACAGTCAAAACGATCGTCCTTTAAGAGCGTTTGGAAAGAGGCAGGTCTTCATTTGTCTGGTGGAGGCGCCACACACAGAAGCACTGGAGACGCTGCTATGATAAGCTGCGCAGAAAATTACCAGAAAAATCTGAACATTTTTAATATTTTAATAGAAAATCAGCCGAGGGCCAGATTAAAGGTCTTGGAGGGCCGGATCTGGCCCCCGGGCCGCATGTTTGACACCTGTGCACTACAGGAACACTTCACCCCTTGGCCCTCAGGAGGTACAGGGTGCTCAGGTGCAGCGGGCTCTGCTTTGGCTAGAGCCATCACATTTCTGGCAACAGGCCCCGCAGACTGCACCATAATGTCTGTGCTGTGCTGTGTTGTTGCTGTATATGTCAAAAAGCTCTGTGTGAAACTGAATCCCCTCTGTGGACTAAAGTCTAAAGTCTAGTCTAAAAATGTGCCCAGGCTCTTGACTGCTCGTGTCTGTTTTGATGCTTTGTTTCATAGTAGGTCACTGAAAATTCACACGCTGCATCACACAGTGTCATCAGGGTCATAAATCAGACACTGGGTTTGGCGTTTTCTTAAAATAAACTGGGATCCTGTCACAGCACTGCACAGAGGTCAGAGGTCATGGGGGATCTGGGGGTTTCCTCTGCACACTTTGGTTTTCTCCATCCCCAACCCCAAACATGCAGATTCTCCAGCTCAGGTGGTCCTGACTGAGTCTAGCTCTGGATCTGGAGAAGTGTCTTCAGGCGCTGGAGCCTGTGGGGACAGAAATGAAAAGGTGCAGTGAAGGAGAAATGGCCCGAAATGGAAATGAAATACACTGTTATGTTATACTCTGTACGAGTGTTGCTGCTGGACTAAAATTTCAAACTTAAATGTGATACTTACTTTTTACTCCCAATGTGGACAGTAATATTAGTGGTCTAATGATGTGTGAAATCATTAGACACATCACTTACCAGTAGGGCTGCAGCTATCTATTACAGTAATCGATTATTCTGTCGATTATTTTGTTCGAATAATCGAGTAATCGTTTGTTATTGTCGTGTCTACTTTGCACATGTTAAGTCCACACCACCTGCACTGACAGATCCACGTGTTTTGGACATGAAAAACGTAATTATCGCTGGGCTCAGGTCGACTCACCTCACGGTTTCTTTTCCACTTGATGTAATGTACGGTTCTGTTTAGATGTTGGAGCATCAGTGTGGAGAAGGTGACTTTTAAAATGTAATCCCCTACAGATTACAGATTACATTCCCCAAAATGTAGTTTGTGACATAATCAATTAAATTACTTAAAGTGAGTAATGTAATCTGAATACTTTGGATTACTTGATATTGTCATGATTTTTAAAACTACATAAATGTAGCAACAACTCCTGCAAATTCTTGTTTGGTTTTAGACCTGGTTTAGTCCTGGTTTTAGATCTGACGTGGTCCACGGAGTGTACGCGACCAGACACAATCCACGCGCAGAGTGCGCCGCGTACGGCAGATGTGGAGCGCACGGCGTACCGAAAATGCGGTGTGCGCGGCAAACTGGAGCACACGAGGAGGTTCTGCTCTTATTACACATCCATGGGCGCCGCGCTGTTGTGTGTACAGTGAAGTGCAGTGGTCGTGCGGAAACTTTACCTCTACCACAAAAGGTTCCGGCCATCGCCGAGCGGATGAAAATAAAACAAAGCATCGAGGCAAAAAAAAATAATTGATGCATTTTTCTAATCGATTTAATCGATTAACTCGATGAATCGTTTCAGCCCTACTTACCAGTATTCTCACTTTATGGTGACAGAGGTAAAAAGAAGCACAATGTGGATAATTCTGTATATAAAAGAATGGGCTCTGATCAAAGTGTTCACTGAATGAAGCCCTTAATGATCAGGACTGGACTTCGGTGAACTTGGATAATGACGTGGACAGAGCCTATAATCATTTTTTTTTAGATATATTCTAACATTATACAATAAACACCGCACTGTCCAACAGTGGAAAACCAAAAAAAGAAACCCACATTGTCCTTGGTTAATGATGCGGTCACAAAACACTTATGATCTTTATAGACAATTTATAAAACTGAAGACAAAGGATTCAGAAAGACGGCACCAATTATATATAATATGTTGACATATATTATAAGAAACAGTTGAAAATTATAATAAATAGTTTGAAAATAATAAAACTAATTTTAAAAATGCCGGGTATACTGAAAAGCATAATTAAAGACGGCTCTAAAAAGAACTGGGTGTGATAACAGGCCCAGGATTGTGAACAACTTTACTGATTTCTTTGTAAAAATAAGTCCTGAACTGGTGGGAAGAAAATCCAGAAACGAGCTCCACAATAAAAGATGAAACGCTTATTGAAAGAAATACAGTTTTTCTTTCTCCTGCAAACGAACTTGAAATTCTAACCAGTGTAAATTAATTTAAAACTAAATCGTCTCTCACTTTTATGATACTGATATGACTATAGTTAAAAACGTAATTAATGGCCGTATTAAACCCTTGACATTTTTAATCGATCATTTCTAAAAGGATCTTTCCCGGACAAGAGGAAAATTGCCAAAGTAATTCCACTCACATAAATGGAGACAGACATGTGCTCACTCCACTGTCTTTACTCTCTCAATTTAAAAGAAATTCTTGAAAAATTCTGCAACACTGGATTGGAATCATTTTGAGATAAACAACATTAAATTCTAATACAAAATCCCTCAGAGCTCCAGGGTGTGTCTGTGTGCTCTTCTACTTCTGATACAGCTCCACATCGTTCTAAAGACTTTCAGGAAAAGTTCTGCTCTGTCAATGAGACAGAAATGTAATTTCAGTACTAGTTTAGTAACACTTAGTGTCCGATATTCAATACTTTTGACAACCCTCTTTATAGAACTTTGATATGAGGTTTATGTCGACCCATGAGAATATTTTTGCACTTCTGACTTCACTCCAAGGAGGAGAAATGACAGTTTTGTCACATTCTCTGAGGTTAGTCCAGGAGCTGGAGAGATGGAGCAGGTTAAAGTGTTCTCCTCACTGAGGTTAGTCCTGGAGCTGGAGAGATGGAGCAGGTTAAAGTGTTCTCCTCACTGAGGTTAGTCCAGGAGCTGCAGAGATGGAGCAGGTTAAAGTGTTCTCCTCACTGAGGTTAGTCCTGGAGCTGGAGAGATGGAGCAGGTTAAAGTGTTCTCCTCACTGAGGTTAGTCCAGGAGCTGGAGAGATGGAGCAGGTTAAAGTGTTCTCCTCACTGAGGTTAGTCCTGGAGCTGGAGAGATGGAGCAGGTTAAAGTGTTCTCCTCACTGAGGTTAGTCCAGGAGCTGGAGAGATGGAGCAGGTTAAAGTGTTCTCCTCACTGAGGTTAGTCCTGGAGCTGGAGAGATGGAGCAGGTTAAAGTGTTCTCCTCACTGAGGTTAGTCCAGGAGCTGGAGAGATGGAGCAGGTTAAAGTGTTCTCCTCACTGAGGTTAGTCCTGGAGCTGGAGAGATGGAGCAGGTTAAAGTGTTCTCCTCACTGAGGTTAGTCCAGGAGCTGGAGAGATGGAGCAGGTTAAAGTGTTCTCCTCACTGAGGTTAGTCCTGGAGCTGGAGAGATGGAGCAGGTTAAAGTGTTCTCCTCACTGAGGTTAGTCCTGGTGCTGGAGAGATGGAGCAGGTTAAAGTGTTCTCCTCACTGAGGTTAGTCCAGGAGCTGGAGAGATGGAGCAGGTTAAAGTGTTCTCCTCACTGAGGTTAGTCCTGGAGCTGGAGAGATGGAGCAGGTTAAAGTGTTCTCCTCACTGAGGTTAGTCCTGGAGCTGGAGAGATGGAGCAGGTTAAAGTGTTCTCCTCACTGAGGTTAGTCCAGGAGCTGGAGAGATGGAGCAGGTTAAAGTGTTCTCCTCACTGAGGTTAGTCCTGGAGCTGGAGAGATGGAGCAGGTTAAAGTGTTCTCCTCACTGAGGTTAGTCCTGGAGCTGGAGAGATGGAGCAGGTTAAAGTGTTCTCCTCACTGAGGTTAGTCCAGGAGCTGGAGAGATGGAGCAGGTTAAAGTGTTCTCCTCTCTGAGGTTAGTCCTGGAGCTGGAGAGATGGAGCAGGTTAAAGTGTTCTCCTCACTGAGGTTAGTCCAGGAGCTGGAGAGATGGAGCAGGTTAAAGTGTTCTCCTCACTGAGGTTAGTCCAGGAGCTGGAGAGATGGAGCAGGTTAAAGTGTTCTCCTCACTGAGGTTAGTCCTGGAGCTGGAGAGATGGAGCAGGTTAAAGCGTTCTCCTCACTGAGGTTAGTCCAGGAGCTGGAGAGATGGAGCAGGTTAAAGTGTTCTCCTCACTGAGGTTAGTCCTGGAGCTGGAGAGATGGAGCAGGTTAAAGTGTTCTCCTCACTGAGGTTAGTCCTGGAGCTGGAGAGATGGAGCAGGTTAAAGTGTTCTCCTCACTGAGGTTAGTCCTGGAGCTGGAGAGATGGAGCAGGTTAAAGTGTTCTCCTCACTGAGGTTAGTCCAGGAGCTGGAGAGATGGAGCAGGTTAAAGTGTTCTCCTCTCTGAGGTTAGTCCAGGAGCTGGAGAGATGGAGCAGGTTAAAGTGTTCTCCTCACTGAGGTTAGTCCTGGAGCTGGAGAGATGGAGCAGGTTAAAGTGTTCTCCTCACTGAGGTTAGTCCAGGAGCTGGAGAGATGGAGCAGGTTAAAGTGTTCTCCTCTCTGAGGTTAGTCCAGGAGCTGGAGAGATGGAGCAGGTTAAAGTGTTCTCCTCACTGAGGTTAGTCCAGGAGCTGGAGAAATGGAGCAGGTTAAAGTGTTCTCCTCACTGAGGTTAGACCAGGAGCTGGAGAGATGGAGCAGGTTAAAGTGTTCTCCTCACTGAGGTTAGTCCTGGAGCTGGAGAGATGGAGCAGGTTAAAGTGTTCTCCTCACTGAGGTTAGTCCAGGAGCTGGAGAGATGGAGCAGGTTAAAGTGTTCTCCTCACTGAGGTTAGTCCAGGAGCTGGAGAGATGGAGCAGGTTAAAGTGTTCTCCTCACTGAGGTTAGACCAGGAGCTGGAGAGATGGAGCAGGTTAAAGTGTTCTCCTCACTGAGGTTAGTCCAGGAGCTGGAGAGATGGAGCAGGTTAAAGTGTTCTCCTCACTGAGGTTAGTCCAGGAGCTGGAGAGATGGAGCAGGTTAAAGTGTTCTCCTCACTGAGGTTAGACCAGGAGCTGGAGAGATGGAGCAGGTTAAAGTGTTCTCCTCACTGAGGTTAGTCCAGGAGCTGGAGAGATGGAGCAGGTTAAAGTGTTCTCCTCACTGAGGTTAGACCAGGAGCTGGAGAGATGGAGCAGGTTAAAGTGTTCTCCTCACTGAGGTTAGTCCAGGAGCTGGAGAGATGGAGCAGGTTAAAGTGTTCTCCTCACTGAGGTTAGTCCTGGAGCTGGAGAGATGGAGCAGGTTAAAGTGTTCTCCTCACTGAGGTTAGTCCTGGAGCTGGAGAGATGGAGCAGGTTAAAGTGTTCTCCTCACTGAGGTTAGTCCTGGAGCTGGAGAGATGGAGCAGGTTAAAGTGTTCTCCTCACTGAGGTTAGTCCAGGAGCTGGAGACATGGAGCAGGTTAAAGTGTTCTCCTCACTGAGGTTAGTCCAGGAGCTGGAGAGATGGAGCAGGTTAAAGTGTTCTCCTCACTGAGGTTAGTCCAGGAGCTGGAGAGATGGAGCAGGTTAAAGTGTTCTCCTCACTGAGGTTAGTCCAGGAGCTGGAGAGATGGAGCAGGTTAAAGTGTTCTCCTCACTGAGGTTAGTCCTGGAGCTGGAGAGATGGAGCAGGTTAAAGTGTTCTCCTCACTGAGGTTAGTCCAGGAGCTGGAGAGATGGAGCAGGTTAAAGTGTTCTCCTCTCTGAGGTTAGTCCTGGAGCTGGAGAGATGGAGCAGGTTAAAGTGTTCTCCTCACTGAGGTTAGTCCAGGAGCTGGAGAGATGGAGCAGGTTAAAGTGTTCTCCTCACTGAGGTTAGTCCAGGAGCTGGAGAGATGGAGCAGGTTAAAGTGTTCTCCTCACTGAGGTTAGTCCTGGAGCTGGAGAGATGGAGCAGGTTAAAGTGTTCTCCTCACTGAGGTTAGTCCTGGAGCTGGAGAGATGGAGCAGGTTAAAGTGTTCTCCTCACTGAGGTTAGTCCTGGAGCTGGAGAGATGGAGCAGGTTAAAGTGTTCTCCTCACTGAGGTTAGTCCAGGAGCTGGAGAGATGGAGCAGGTTAAAGTGTTCTCCTCACTGAGGTTAGTCCAGGAGCTGGAGAGATGGAGCAGGTTAAAGTGTTCTCCTCACTGAGGTTAGTCCAGGAGCTGGAGAGATGGAGCAGGTTAAAGTGTTCTCCTCACTGAGGTTAGTCCTGGAGCTGGAGAGATGGAGCAGGTTAAAGTGTTCTCCTCACTGAGGTTAGTCCAGGAGCTGGAGAGATGGAGCAGGTTAAAGTGTTCTCCTCACTGAGGTTAGTCCAGGAGCTGGAGAGATGGAGCAGGTTAAAGTGTTCTCCTCACTGAGGTTAGTCCAGGAGCTGGAGAGATGGAGCAGGTTAAAGTGTTCTCCTCACTGAGGTTAGTCCAGGAGCTGGAGAGATGGAGCAGGTTAAAGTGTTCTCCTCACTGAGGTTAGTCCAGGAGCTGGAGAGATGGAGCAGGTTAAAGTGTTCTCCTCACTGAGGTTAGTCCAGGAGCTGGAGAGATGGAGCAGGTTAAAGTGTTCTCCTCACTGAGGTTAGTCCAGGAGCTGGAGAGATGGAGCAGGTTAAAGTGTTCTCCTCACTGAGGTTAGTCCAGGAGCTGGAGAGATGGAGCAGGTTAAAGTGTTCTCCTCACTGAGGTTAGTCCAGGAGCTGGAGAGATGGAGCAGGTTAAAGTGTTCTCCTCACTGAGGTTAGTCCTGGAGCTGGAGAGATGGAGCAGGTTAAAGTGTTCTCCTCACTGAGGTTAGTCCTGGAGCTGGAGAGATGGAGCAGGTTAAAGTGTTCTCCTCACTGAGAGTTAGTCCAGGAGCTGGAGAGATGGAGCAGGTTAAAGTGTTCTCCTCACTGAGGTTAGTCCAGGAGCTGGAGAGATGGAGCAGGTTAAAGTGTTCTCCTCACTGAGGTTAGTCCAGGAGCTGGAGAGATGGAGCAGGTTAAAGTGTTCTCCTCACTGAGGTTAGTCCAGGAGCTGGAGAGATGGAGCAGGTTAAAGTGTTCTCCTCACTGAGGTTAGTCCAGGAGCTGGAGAGATGGAGCAGGTTAAAGTGTTCTCCTCACTGAGGTTAGTCCAGGAGCTGGAGAGATGGAGCAGGTTAAAGTGTTCTCCTCACTGAGGTTAGTCCAGGAGCTGGAGAGATGGAGCAGGTTAAAGTGTTCTCCTCACTGAGGTTAGTCCAGGAGCTGGAGAGATGGAGCAGGTTAAAGTGTTCTCCTCACTGAGGTTAGTCCAGGAGCTGGAGAGATGGAGCAGGTTAAAGTGTTCTCCTCACTGAGGTTAGTCCAGGAGCTGGAGAGATGGAGCAGGTTAAAGTGTTCTCCTCACTGAGGTTAGTCCAGGAGCTGGAGATAGGGAGCAGGTGGAAGTGTTCTCCTCACGGAGGTTAGTCCAGGAGCTGAGAGATGGAGCAGGTTAAAGTGTTCTCCTCACTGAGGTTAGTCCTGGAGCTGGAGAGATGGAGCAGGTTAAAGTGTTCTCCTCACTGAGGTTAGTCCAGGAGCTGGAGAGATGGAGCAGGTTAAAGTGTTCTCCTCACTGAGGTTAGTCCTGGAGCTGGAGAGATGGAGCAGGTTAAAGTGTTCTCCTCACTGAGGTTAGTCCAGGAGCTGGAGAGATGGAGCAGGTTAAAGTGTTCTCCTCACTGAGGTTAGTCCTGGAGCTGGAGAGATGGAGCAGGTTAAAGTGTTCTCCTCACTGAGGTTAGTCCAGGAGCTGGAGAGATGGAGCAGGTTAAAGTGTTCTCCTCACTGAGGTTAGTCCAGGAGCTGGAGAGATGGAGCAGGTTAAAGTGTTCTCCTCACTGAGGTTAGTCCAGGAGCTGGAGAGATGGAGCAGGTTAAAGTGTTCTCCTCACTGAGGTTAGTCCAGGAGCTGGAGAGATGGAGCAGGTTAAAGTGTTCTCCTCACTGAGGTTAGTCCAGGAGCTGGAGAGATGGAGCAGGTTAAAGTGTTCTCCTCACTGAGGTTAGTCCAGGAGCTGGAGAGATGGAGCAGGTTAAAGTGTTCTCCTCACTGAGGTTAGTCCTGGAGCTGGAGAGATGGAGCAGGTTAAAGTGTTCTCCTCACTGAGGTTAGTCCTGGAGCTGGAGAGATGGAGCAGGTTAAAGTGTTCTCCTCACTGAGGTTAGTCTAGGAGCTGGAGAGATGGAGCAGGTTAAAGTGTTCTCCTCACTGAGGTTAGTCCTGGAGCTGGAGAGATGGAGCAGGTTAAAGTGTTCTCCTCACTGAGGTTAGTCCAGGAGCTGGAGAGATGGAGCAGGTTAAAGTGTTCTCCTCACTGAGGTTAGTCCAGGAGCTGGAGAGATGGAGCAGGTTAAAGTGTTCTCCTCACTGAGGTTAGTCCTGGAGCTGGAGAGATGGAGCAGGTTAAAGTGTTCTCCTCACTGAGGTTAGTCCTGGAGCTGGAGAGATGGAGCAGGTTAAAGTGTTCTCCTCACTGAGGTTAGTCCAGGAGCTGGAGAGATGGAGCAGGTTAAAGTGTTCTCCTCACTGAGGTTAGTCCAGGAGCTGGAGAGATGGAGCAGGTTAAAGTGTTCTCCTCACTGAGGTTAGTCCAGGAGCTGGAGAGATGGAGCAGGTTAAAGTGTTCTCCTCACTGCACCTGATGGTAGAGCTGCCTGTAACTCACTGCATGAGGCTGACCCACCACAGAGCAGCTTTGTGCTTTGTGCTTTGTGCTTTGAATCCAGCGGCGAAAACAAACTAAACAAACATGGCGACACCGACAGATGTACTTGAGCCTGTTGTAGTGACAGTGTATTTAGTTTAGGCACTTTGTGCATTTGTGGACAGGGAAGATGTCTGTGTCTCACCTGGATGCAGCACACATTTCACATGTTTGATTATCAGTCTTTAGTCATTTGCTTTTGATTCAGATTTTATATAATAACACAGACTTTTCCTCAGCCTCAGATCGTTTCTCTTCTCTAGTTTTGTGGAGTTTGTCTCCGTCAGCTGAGCAGAAATGACGTCCTATAATTACCACAGAAATAATCATGAATAATTTTAGAAATAAACTCACACAAATGAAACTGTCACAGCACAAAACAGCACAAACCAAATACAAACGATTCACATTTTGAGGAGCTGGACGATGTCATCGGCCGAAAATAAAACTGCAAATATCTTAACAACCAGAATTGAACAAACAAAACTTTTTGCAGCACAAAACAGCACAAACGAAGCACAAACTATTGACTCCATGTTTGATGTTTTAGTGCATTCTAAAGCTTCCTGTGACTCCAATTTGACCTATAAAAGAATCGTTAATTTCTCCAAAACTAAAGAAGCACAAACAAAACTTTTTGCAGCACAAAACAGCACAAACTATTGACTCCATGTTTGATGTTTTAGTGCATTCTAAAGCTTCTTGTGGGGCTGACTCCAATTTGACCTATAAAAGAATCGTTAATTTCTCCAAAACTAAAGAAGCACAAACAAAACTTTTTGCAGCACAAAACAGCACAGCACTATTGACATAGTTCTGTGTCGGTTTGTGTTTGATGGGGCGACTTCATGGCCAGGTTTCACAGCTAATCATCTTCTATCTCTTAATGTAATTACAGAGCTCCCATCATCTGCTCTGCTCCTCCAGATCAGAGCCTCACACACCTCAGCACTGCAGTAACTCACAGCAGGGCTGCAGTTCAGCTGAGGAGGAGCTGATTAGTCAACTAACGATTATTCCCTTGAAGATTTCAATTAAAACTAAACAACAAAACACTGTGAATGAGAGAAACTTGTGACTGGTCATGTGTATATTTCATACTTCATTTGGATAAGGTCCATAGTCCGTATATATGAGTGGACATAGTTAACCCGTTAGCCGCCGGGTGCCATACAGGAAGTGCTCCAGGAGGCTCTTCCGGCTCCTTCTCTACCTTTTTCCCATTGACTTACATTGGGATCTGATCGTCCCTCTGTCTGTAACTGCTGCACTGAGCCTCGTCATTTTGCTCTACATGATCCTGAATTTTTTTTTTTTTCAGGCTATTTTGTCCGTCAGAAAAATACTGTTCATAACAGATTCTGACTGGCTCCAGATTTACTCCTGTAACCGTGGCATCGCGAGCTTCATTTGGGCGGCGCTAAACGCTATGGGTGACGTCACGCTCACTCATATATACTCTATATGATGAGGTCATTTGTGAACTCAAGAGCCATCCCTCTTTTAGCCTATTACCTACATACACATACTGGCTGGCCTTTGTCTTCAGTATTTTTACACTTATTTAACATTTGAAGGCATGTTTGAACCATAGCCGGATCTTCCATTCACATGTTTTGGCCTTTAGCTGCTTTAAATCCGTAGTGGTCAGTAGTTGACCACATGCACAGTGAGGGTCACAGTCCACTCATTCTATGGGGCTGACACATTAATAACATGACAACATTATTTATAGCACTCGTACCTCGTCTCATGCAAAGACCTGTGTGTGATCTCTGTCTCCTCCTGTAAGGTGGAAGTGGAGGTGGTGTTTTGCCTAAGGGCACAGCATCTGCATACAGCTGCATTAGTGGAGATCGGGAGCAGGACTGCTCACACCGTGTATACTGGGGGTGTTTGAAGTCAGAGTCAGACGTGGTCACAAACTTTAAAATATATAAATCTGTTTTTCTAACAGTCCTTTTATTTGAGTCGAAGTTGTGTTTCCGATTCCAGTCGTGAGTAAGTCTACAAGTGGAATCCACTTTATGTTGAGAAGAACCAAGGAGAACAAACTGTAGCAGCCGCAGAGTTAAGAGAGAGACAGAGATTTGCTGCAGCGACATTTCCACTGTGTGTCTCAGTCAGAGGTCTCAGTTTAACAGGAGGACTGGTCAGGAACGGTCAGCAGATCTTGTGTCCAGGGGGATCCAGGTGAACACAGCAGCAAAGGCCTCGTTACTCATATGAGGAAAACAGTGGCATATATAACACTGTCTGCCCCGGGGAAACAGGGACGTCTGGTCGCCCCAAACACCTCCTGTCTTTTCATAAACACTGTTACAGGAGATTGAGCCGTGGGTGTAAAGGGAAAAACAGGCAGTGGAGAGGAGGATGCACATAAACAATCAGATAAATGAAAGTGCTCGGCGCATTACTGCAGGAAGTCCTGATTATTTGTCATTCTGGTTTGTGCCGGGTCAGATGTGAAGTGTTGGAGGAATATTTTTATTAGTGCTGCAGAATCACAAATCAGAATTGCAGTTTGAATGGACGCAGTTAGCAGATTATAAAGGCGGCAGTTTTTCCAATTACCATAATTTCCTCCACTAACAAGAATATTCTTATTATTCTTAATCTGCATAAAAGATACTCACTCAGTAGATCTGTACAAACGTGTTCTGAAATGGACTTCTTCTGGGAACGTTTAAAATGTGAATCCTATTATTAAAACATAAATCTCAAACTGAATCGCAATGGCTCAGCTGATCAGAAAAAATACAAGTTCAGCTCTAATGCTTATAGTCATGTTTCATTTTAAAGCCACTGTAGATTAGATGAGCGACTCTAGAGGCAGAACAAGCAGCAGCATCACTGTCAACACAATTTAAAGTGACACTAAACACTAACCATACTTTTCTGCTACTACCCTGTGTATATGCGGTTTGAATAGCATCCTCTACTCTTCCTAGTCATTTTTGTTTGGTAGTTTTAGTGCAGACTGTGGCTTCACTTGCAGCTTTCTGGTCAAAAACGTCTAAATCTGAACAGTGCGCTGTCCAATTCCAAGTACTACGCGACATCCCAAACTGTCAGACTACTGAACTCTCAGTAATACGGCACTAAACTACTGTCTGTGACGCATAATACGCCTCCTGCTGCTGCACTGTATGACTGTATCATGGATGTCACCGCCTCACTGTCACTATTATCTGTGCAATAACCTGCTCCACAGCCTACGTGCAATACCTTTATGTGCAATATGGAAGTCATCTGAAACAATGTTACCACCTGTGAAATACTCTACCCACACCTTATATTTTATTACATTTTATTACATCTGTATTTTATTATATTTTTACTATATTGTTTATTCTATTTGCAAACACTTTTTTTTACCAGTACTATTTATTGCAGCTATTAGTACTTCTTGAATGTCTTAGCGAGTCAACGGTTTCTCTCATCCTCAGCGTTTCAGTGCGTCGTCGACCTTGTGTTGAACCTGCATGTGATAAATCTTGAAAATCTTGAAAACATCACTGCAGACTGATTACAGCCAGGGGTCCTAATTACACACCCCCCTCACTCTCCCTTTAGTCCTCCAGGGAGCAGCGGTGTTTGAACTGTGGTCGTGGGCAGAGTTTGGGCGCCGAGTCCCACTTTAACGATGTCTTTATTTATTTTTAAGTGCACCTCTTTTGTAGATGTGATTAATGGCTCAGTCGGTGATGGATGGTGAGTGAGTTTCAGTTGTGCTTTGGCTGTGCAGGGAGAGTAGGTATGGAAGAGAGCTCACACTTTACAGATGTGAGATGAGATTTCAACCGGGAATCCTCTGGTCTGAGGGCAAACCTGTTCTGACCGATCCACTGAGAGCCTGCACAAAAGCTGTTTGAACTATTAGTTGTGTTTCGTGTTGATTCATCCACATTTTTACTACATTTTTACTATATTCTCTAAAAACCTATCGCAGCCTTTTAGAAAGTAACTTTTGGAATGCTCAATTATCGGCGTTATTTGCTGGTTTGTGCTGCTGTGTAGATTGGTTTGTTACTGGAGCATTAATCATTGTTGCCACTTTTCCACTGACCACGAACGAACGGCTCGTTGGACCCTCCAGAATCACCACTCCAGGAGGACGGCCTGTGCCAGAGCAGCCCATGAGCTCTGTGGACAATCAATTAATGAATTATTTATTCAGTTACTCAAATGCTATGCTATATTTAGCCTCAGTCCGATCTACATTATAATAAGGAAAAAACACAGGAAAACTGCAGGAAAAATCTCCACACAAATCTCTGAGACAGCCCCAGAGTTTGTAAAGGGGATATTGAGTGTGACGCCCCCCTGGAATAGATTTGCACTAAACTCTTCACTGTACTTTCTTTGGTCGAGTTCTCAGCTCAAACTAAATCGGACTCTTCTGGAGCTTTGACAGTAGTGATAGTAGTGCAGACGTGTTGTTGTGATCCATCCATCCGTCCATCCATCTATCTTCTTCCGCTTATCCGGGGCCGGGTCGCGGGGGCAGCAGTCTAAGCAGGGGCTCCCAAGCTTCCCTCTCCCCAGCCACTTCCACCAGCTCCTCTGGAGGGACCCAGGCGTTCCCAGGCCAGCCGAGAGACATAGTCCCTCCAGCGTGTCCTGGGTCTTCCCCGGGGCCTCCTACCGGTGGGACATGCCCAGAACACCTCCTGAGGGAGGCGTCCAGGAGGCATCCGGACCAGATGCCCGAACCACCTCAGCTGCTCCTCTCGACGTGGAGGAGCAGCGACTCTACTCCGAGTTCCTCCCGTGTGACCGAGCTCCTCACCCTATCTCTAAGGGAGCGCCCGGCCACTCTGCGAAGGAAACTAATTTCGGCCGCTGTCGTTGTGATCCAAACTTTTCATTTTCAATACTAAGGAATAGACTCAAAAGTGAAAATTGATGATTGTGATTACCACAGTCATAATGTGTCACAGAGACTCACCATATGAGCCATTCGCACTTCGGCCCCAGCAGATCCATTACACTGATTCTGTGTTGTGACGACACTTCAGCCAACGTCATTTCCCCCTGGGCACCTCATCTTTCTGAAGCAGGAATTTACAAACGATTTCTTTAAAAGTTGTTTTAAATATTGCAATGAAAACGTGTAAATAATAACGTAATGATCCATGGGTGTCGTACATTTTAACTCTACTCAGGCTCGAGCACAATATGTGATCTTTGGTGTCTGATATTGCTGAATTGGTGGATACTTTTACTTGAGTACACTTTTCAACTACTGCTATCGAGACTTTGTGATATCACAGAAGTTGATTTAAACAGATTTCTTTGACCATCAGCAGTGACTTCCCTCTGAGCTCCACACTGGCTCCTCCAGCTCTGTCCCCCTGTAAACAGGACCTCTCCGGCTCACTCCGCTGCAGTCTACAGGCCTGGTTCTTTCACTGCTCTCTGGAATAATATGGATTGATCTGTCTGCTCTGAAAAGGTCCGGCCCTTTCACGCTGAGAGACTTTTATCTGCACAGAATCAAACTCTGGGAGATATTTAAAAAGAATCAATAGCACAGAGATGTAGAGCTGTAGTTTGTCCGTGCACAATGCTGCATTTAAATCAATATGGTATTTGCCGGGTCAAGGATTTGGGACAAGAGGTTTTATTTAAATGTACAATGAGACAAATTCTTTCATTTAAATATCTTTCATACGAGTTTAAAGACATTCTATGCCATTTTTCTGTCTGTGGGCTTTATGGTAGCTTGTCTCCATGGAGATGTTATTGCTTGGCCTGGAATGTTCCACAGTATAGCATTGAATATGTATGTAATATATGAATCTGTCTTGCATTCATTCGATTACAGCTTTATTTAGTGCTGAAAGTACATTTGTGCTGTGAGCTGTTCTCTCTGTGGAGATTTCAGTTTAATGCCTTTTATTCTGTGCTGATCAAATAGTCTTGGATGGAGTAGTTAAAAGGCCTGAAAACTGCTCCAAGCTCTACAACTCTGTTATTCAAAAGGAAATGTAATCTCTCATGTCCTCTCTCCCCCAGTTTCACAGGAGCATGTGAGGATCTAAAGTATACCAGGCCTATGACCCTATACCAGGCCTATGACCCTATACCAGGCCTATGACCCTATACCAGGCCTATGACCCTATACCAGGCCTATGATCCTATACCAGGCCTATGACCCTATACCAGGCCTATTATCCTATACCAGGCCTATTATCCTATACCAGGCCTATTATCCTATACCAGGCCTATTATCCTATACCAGGCCTATGACCCTATACCAGGCCTATTATCCTATACCAGGCCTATGACCCTATACCAGGCCTATGACCCTATACCAGGCCTATGACCCTATACCAGGCCTATTATCCTATACCAGGCCTATTATCCTATACCAGGCCTATTATCCTATACCAGGCCTATGACCCTATACCAGGCCTATGACCCTATACCAGGCCTATTATCCTATACCAGGCCTATGACCCTATACCAGGCCTATGATCCTATACCAGGCCTATGACCCTATACCAGGCCTATGATCCTATACCAGGCCTATGACCCTATACCAGGCCTATGACCCTATATTAGGCCTATGATCCTATACCAGGCCTATGACCCTATACCAGGCCTATGACCCTATACCAGGCCTATGACCCTATACCAGGCCTATGACCCTATACCAGGCCTATGACCCTATACCAGGCCTATGACCCTATATCAGGCCTATGACCCTATACCAGGCCTATGACCCTATACCAGGCCTATGACCCTATACCAGGCCTATGACCCTATACCAGGCCTATGACCCTATACCAGGCCTATGACCCTATATCAGGCCTATGACCCTATACCAGGCCTATGACCCTATACCAGGCCTATTATCCTATACCAGGCCTATGACCCTATATCAGGCCTATGACCCTATACCAGGCCTATTATCCTATACCAGGCCCTTTGACCTCACCGCTTCTTTTGACACCATCTCCCACTCCATCCTCCTCTCCTGGTTCACCTCCTCACTCACCAACTGACACCAGTTCATCCATATTAACCACTTCAAGTCCCCCTCTGCCCCACTCACTCAAGGAGTTCACCAAGGTTCAGTTCTCAGCCCCCTCCTTTTTATACTCTACATCCTCCCCCTCGGTCATATAATCCGCTGCAACTGAATTGAAATGGCAATATGAACAGATGAAATGAGCACAGACTGAAAAATCTCCTGTCTTATTATACATAAGGTTACAGTCCCCTCAGGGACATTTGTGTAATGGGATGTTTGTCACAAATGTTGAGCCCCACACAGACAGAGGCGAGAGGTTCAATTTATTTTAGCGCAGACGGTGAGCAGAGAATTACAGTAATCTAGTCTGGATGTAACAAATGCATGGATAAGTTTTTCAGCATCATTTTTAGGCAAAATATTTCTGATTTTAGTTATGTTTCGCAGGTGAAAATATGCAGTTTTACAAGCTTGGTTTATATGAGCTGTGAATGACAGATTTTGGTCAAATACGACTCCAAGGTTTTTTACAGTAGAGCTAGAGGCTATACTCACATTGTCAAGTGAGATTATCTGGTCGGACAGAGAATCTCTCTGACCTTTAGGACCGACAACAATGACCTCTGTTTTTTCAGGGTTTAAGAGCAGGTAATTCAGGGTCATCCAGGTTTTGATGTCCTTCACACAGGCACTGAGCTTATCCATTTGATCGGTCTGATTAGGTTTCATTGATAAGTACAGCTGAGTGTCATCAGCATAGCAGTGGAAATTAATGCCATGTTTTCTGATAATGTTACCTAATGGCAACATATACAGAGTAAACAGGATTGGACCAAGCACAGATCCTTGTGGAACACCGCAAGCTACTTTAGAGCAGGGAGAGGTGCACTGGTTTACACTAACAAACTGGTACCTATCTGATAGAGAGGATTTAAACCATTTGAGGGCGGTCCCTCTGACACCTATGTCACATTCTAACCTCTGCAGTAGAATGTTGTGATCAATGGTGTCAAACGCTGCACTGAGGTCCAGTAGGACCAGGACTGAAGCCAGCCCGTTATCAGCAGCTAGTAGCAAATCAGTGCTCTTTATTTGAGGAGATTTGGATTTGATTTAAGTACATTTTCAATTCTCTGTGACCAGTAAGATTTTTCATTTTAGTTGGAATGTGACTTTCTCATTTATAAATCTTTCCCTTAAACTTGTCTCAATCTTCTCAAGATTAAATCTACACTTGTTTAGGGAGGTATTATCCAAATTATCCATATTATTTTTCTACCAGGTTATAATATTGTTCCTTCATCAAAACTGTACAACAACTTGACAAACCTGATGTGATGTGCTTTAGTTTCATTAGTGAAATGCATGCTGATTGTGTTCTGATAGCGCTCTGAAGGGGGAGTGAGGTAGTGTGGGGAGCTAAGGGAGAGGAGACTCAAAGGGTTCTTCTTTTGGCTCTTGGCGAGGGCGGATGCATTTTTTCTCCTCTCCTGACCCTTATGTTTCCCCTGCTTTGCTCTTTGTCGCGTTTGGTCTAGTGTCTAGTCTTTTTCATTTGAGAGAGTCTCTCCGCTCTTTTCTCCAAAACTAAATTAACTTTGGATTCGATAAATTGGTCCTTTAACAAAATTGACACTTTAACAAGAGAAGCAGGGTCGGGCAAACTTGCGTGTTCTTTGGACACAGAGGATCGATCTATTCGGAACCAGGATTACGGGACTTTGCACTTTGGATCACACATGGACCTGATTTTTCCAAAAAATCAAATACTAAGGCAGCTTCTCAAAGCCCCACTTGGCTGCCCGGAAACAGGAGTGAGGGGCAGAGCTTCAAGTACTGGAACTTTGTGACTCTGGGCCGGGGTCTGATGGACCTGCTTGGACATGGTGGCTCTAAATCGCAAATTTTGGATACAATCTGGAGGAAACTTGGGAGTTCTGCATATGTCAACCTTGAGACCAAGAGACAATAGAGCAGCTGTGAAAAAAATGCAGCTGACCCAAAGCCAAAACATGACAAATCTTATCTATCGGCCTCCCCCAGCGGCCTTGGCCCAGGTCGACTGGTCAACTCGCCCTGAGAGACTGGAGCAGGGAGGGGTCTCCTCCCCCTCGCAGCTTCGTACCTCTGACCGGGTGGGCGGGTCTGCTGCATCCAGCGCCGTCAGGGCTGCAGGATCCGGATGCTGCCTGCCTACGTTGGACTTCCTCCACCCCCCTCCCCTCCCCTGTTGCTGGTACTGTGGAATGTTTGTACTGTGTTTTTATGTTGCTGATGCTCGGAGGTGTTTTTTATTTTGTGTACACATTCCATACGATGCTCCGTTCGGAGCCTGGTCTGGGGCGGTCCTCTTTTTTTTTCTCCTTCCCCGTTCTCATGTGATGCTGGTATTTTTTTGTTTATTTCTATCTACTGCCTGCCTTCCTGTCCGGTCCGTGTTGTCTTCCCCATGTAATATTGTTTTTTGTATGTTGTAATGTACAGATGGGGTGACGGGTCCGATTTCGATTGCTTATGTCTTGTACATGTGAAGGAGTTGACAAATAAAGGCATTCATTCATTCAAAAAAACATGAAGCTTTAAAACATGTTAATATGTTGTGTTTGGTGAATCTAGTATTTTCAGAACAATAAAAGACACATGGTGATCTAAATAAGAAGTCAAATACTTCTCTCCTCTTTAAGAATATTTGCAGTTAATATATAGTATTTCCCTAAAGCTGTATCGAGTATCTACAGCGCCCCCTACAGCCCCCTGTGAGCAGCACTGTGAACACATCTGCTCCTCTCACTCATGGCTCATGCATCTTTAATGGAGGAGATGACACCAGGGAGGTCCCTCGGTAATAAAGCATACGCTCATATCAGCAGCACTAAAAGAGGAGAGATTAAATAGAAGTCTTTCCATAGTGAAATGTGGATCTTTTTCAATAGGTCTCATTCAAATATTGAAATATTGAAATATATAAATAGAATTTCAGATGGGGACAGGGGCACTAAAAGCATGTGTGATAGGGAACCCTGGGGGGCCAGGAGGCTCCTGAAAAAGAGATTCTTATTCTCATTGGGACTATTCTGGTTAAATAAAGGTCAATAAAATATCTAATATCTAAACTCTATGGGAGATTCACCTTTTTTCTTAAAGAAATGTACAAACTGAATCACAAATGTTTCTCATGATTTGTTTGAGACCAGCTCCACAAACTTGTCATTAATCTTATGGTTTAAAATCCTTTCACCTGAAACACTTCCGTCTTTGGGGATGAGTAAAAGCACCACTTTCTGAAGCGTTTATTTCTCCTGACTGAGAAAACGTTGAACTTTGTGCTGGTTTGTGTTTCATGCGGACAGTCCCAGTAATTACAGAGACATGAACCATAAACTAGGTCAGCAAATCTCCATCTGACAGTTACACAGTAAATTCCACCCTACAGTTGTGACCTGTCCTCCAGCCCTGTTTAAACTATAGGGATTCTGAAGTGGGTGAAGTGTCTTGCTCAAGGACATAATGACAAATGCTCTGATCAGATCTGACACTGAACTGGTGACCTGTGGGTGTGAGAATAAATGCTCATGCCACTGCCGCCTCTTCATGTGTGTATTTGACGTGTGTATTTGACGTGTGTATTTCACGTGTGTATTTGACGTGTGTATTTCACGTGTGTATTTCATGTGTGTATTTGACGTGTGTATTTCACATGTGTATTTCACGTGTGTATTTCTTGTGTGTATTTCACGTGTGTATTTGACGTGTGTATTTGACGTGTGTATTTCCAAGTGCATTTAAGACCCAGGAGATTGCATTTAATAACTGTACTGTCAAGATTAGGACTGAAAGAGTTTGGAAAAATATCTATTTGCAGTTTTTCTGACAAGCGTTTTCTGGTTCAGTTTTAAATGCCGTCTTTTGTTTTGACGGCAGGATTCTGCCGCAGTGTGTGAGAGAACACAGAAATCTGAACCGTTAAACTAGTCCAAGAATCCCATGCAGCTCAGAACATCTGACACACTGGGAGGGCATCTGACACACAGGGGCATTTCAGATCCATATTTCTCTCAAACTGGAATCATTCTGTTCCACACTAGGGTTGTTCTGTAATGGAGGACCCAACATCTCGATGGAGAGCCTCCACCGTGATGCCACGCCCCCTCCCGTCAGAAACACACACCGATCTTCTGTAGGCCAAATTCACCTGAAACCTTTGCAGGGACTGCACTGTAAATTAAATCACAAATAGAACTAATATGCAGCTAGTTTAAGGAGCTGCCACAGACATGACGACATATTCCCTGCATCAGTTGATCAGCAGTGCAGGAGCTCTCGCATCAGGACTGTTCTGCACAAACGTATGGCACAAAGAGTGCTCATGTTTAACATGTTCAACACGTTCTACCTGTGTCCAAATAAAGCGCAGGGGTTCATCTTACTGCTGAAACAGAAGAGCTGAAGTAGTGTGAAACTTTGTGATTCACCCAACGACATTGTCTCCAGTGCACGGCGTTTATAGAGTCTCAAAGACAAAGAGCCACATGTCCGTGTTAAATTTAAGCTCAACAGAAGAGAATACAGATAAACTTAAGCGCACGTCAGTCAGAATTAGTTCCATTCTTAACAACCAACTGCTGCGTCACTGGACCGACTCTTCTTCAGTGGAAGCATTTTTCCACTACGTGCCAAAGCCTTAGGTTAGTACAATAACACAATTATACATTTTCAGTAGAAAAGCTGTGTGAATGAAACAAAACAACTCCAGGTCTGTTTTTGAGGTGGTAACGACATGGCTAAAACCTCGCAAGAATTAATTTGATGTAATATAGGCTGTTGCTAATTGTGCTCAGTCAAAACATGACTGTAATTTCATTTGTATCTGTAACCCTGCAGAGCCTCGGCCTTCTGTCACTAAACTTCACGATGAAGTCTCCTGAACTGGTCTTCACTTCACTGGTGTCATGTCAGGGTTCATTTGTGGAATTCCACGTGTGCAAAGCAGTGATCAAAGCAAAGCTGTTTGACAGAACATGCTGGAAATGATTTCACACTTCTTCGTTTTCTGCATTGCTGACCAATGAGCTGCTTCGTTTCACAGTTGTCATAGTCCCTCGTTGAAATGAACAAATCTGATTGGCCGATCATGTTTGGTTTTGGCTTGAGGTGTGACCAGACTCATCCCTGTGTATAAAACAGGTGACAGGCAAAGATTTTATTTATTTATTTATTTGATAGGGACAGTACATATTAATGAACACATGCAAATAAAAATGTAAATATGTTAGATTATAGCAAAGATGCTAATTTCCATCTGTTGTCCCGAGGCAAGTGACACAAAAACACTATAACACATCACAAAACAAAATAGAGAAATAAAAGTGTAGTTAAAAGTGCTCACAGACCTGGTTTTCCTTCATCCACAGTTTAAGGCGCAGTGTAAAAGTGGACAGAGATGGACATTCTCTTATTGTCAGAGGAATTTTATTCCAATAATGACGGAGAGCACAGTCTGTCCAAATGTGGTACGTCTGTGTGGTTCCTCACAGTCCCCCCGAGCTGTGGCCCTGGGGCCTAGTAACTTTATTTCTGATTGAGGTAAATCTCTGCCTGTCAAAGAACAAACCAGATTTTATTGATATTTTCATTATCTATCATTTTCTATATTGGTCGTCAATCCATGGAAGAGCATTCACATTTTTTCTCTGTTTCCCCTTTTTCATAAATGGATCATGGTTCATGTAGCTTTGAAATAAATACATTACAGCTATTTTCAACATTTTTGTCCGTGAGAAGGTCGTTCCAGTCAGTCTCCTTAAGGACAACTTCAAGATTTTGAATTTGTTTTTTTGGAATATAATCTTGGCAAAATAGCATTTTACGCCACTCAAAAAGTCTTGGTTTTGTAAGTTTACGAGAAAATAGGAGGATATTATGATCTGACAAGCCGGTTAATAAATTATAGGTCTTAATGAGTCTCTCTGGATTAATTGTAAATAGCAGGTCAATACAGGGGGAGGAGCTCGAAGTAATTCTGGTGGGCGTGTCTATAATTTGTTTAAGGTTAACATAATCCATAACTTGTTTAAGATTTCTTTTATCCTTTTTATTTTCCCAGTTAATGTTGTTTAAGTCACGCATAATAATTAGGTCTTTATTTAAAAACAGTTATTCAAAAGAATTTTTAACTGATCATAAAAATCTATAGTTGCAGATAAAATGGTCACCTTTTTATTTCACTTTTCTGCCTTTCAAGGCTCAAAGCGCTTTACAACAAGGAACCACTCACCCATTCACACACACATTCACACACACATTCACACACACATTCACACCAGTGCACACAGACACTGGGGGTGAGGTGGGTTAAGTGTCTTGCCCAAGGACACAACGACAGCTTCATCTGTGGAGCTGGAATCACACCAGCTCCTGTGGGTCAGTGGATCTGACGCTCACCAATGATGTTTATGTGGAGAGTGGGATTCAAACCACCAACCTTCAGATCAGTGGACAAACGCTCTGAGCATCGGAGCTACTGCTGCCCCCACCTGAGCTACTGCTGCCCCCAACTGAGCTACTGCCGCCCCCAACTGAGCTACTGCTGCCCCCAACTGAGCTACTGCTGCCCCCAACTGAGCTACTGCTGCCCCCAACTGAGCTACTGCTGCCCCCAACTGAGCTACTGCTGCCCCCAACTGAGCTACTGCCGCCCCCAACTGAGCTACTGCTGCCCCCAACTGAGTTACTGCTGCCCCCAACTGAGCTACTGCTGCCCCCAACTGAGCTACTGCTGCCTCAACTGAGCTTTTTTACTGCCGCCCCAACTGGAGCTACTGCTGCCTCTAACTGCTACTGTCGCTTCCTTAACTGAGCTACTGCCGCCCCAACTGAGTTACTGCTGCCTCCCCAACTGAGCTTACTGCTGTCCCCGCTAACTGAGCTACTGCTGTTCCCAACTGGAGCTACTGCTGCCCCCAACTGAGCTACTGCTGCTCCCAACTGAGCTACTGCTGCCCCCAACTGAGCTACTGCTGCCCCCAACTGAGCTACTGCTGCCCCTTAACTGAGCTACTGCCGCCTCCCCAACTGAGCTACTGCTGCCCTCAACTGGAGCTACACTGCTGCCCCCAACTGGAGTTACTGCTGCCCCCAACTGGAGCTACCGCTGCCCCCAACTGAGTTACTGTTCCTAACTGAGCTACTGCTGCCCCCAACTGAGCCTACTGCTGCCCCCAACTGAGCTACTGCTGCCCCCAACTGAGCTACTGTCGCCCCAACTGAGTTGCTACCTGCTGCCCCAACTGAGCATTGCTGCCCCCCACCTGAGCTACTGCTGCCCCCAACTGAGCTACTAAGCCGTTCCCCCAACTGAGCTACTGCTGCCCCCAACTGAGTTACTTGCCGCCTCAACTGAGCTACTGCGCCCCCAACTGAGCTACTGCTGCCCCCAACTGATTACTGCTGCCCCCAACTGGAGCTACTGCCGCCCTCAACTGGAGTTACTGCCGCCTCAACTGAGCTACCGCCGCCCCAACTGAGCTTACTGCTGCCCCCAACTGAGCTACTGCCGCCTTCAACTGAGCTACTGCCGCCCCTCAAACCGAGTTACTGCTGCCCCTCAACTGAGCTACTGCCGCCTCCCAACTGAGCCAAGCTACTGCTGCCCCCAACTGAGCTACTCGTCATTTCTTTAACTGAGCTACTGCCGCCCCAACTGAGTTACTGCCATTTTCCCCTAACTGAGTTACTGCTTCGCCCAACTGAGTTACTGCTGCCCCCAACTGAGCTACTGCTGCCCCCAACTGAGCTACTGCTGCCCCCAACTGAGCTATCACTGCCAGCCTCAACTGAGCTTACTGCCGCCCCAACTGAGCTACTGCTGCTCTAACTGAGCTACTGCCGCCGCTTCAAACTGTGAGTTACTGTGCCGCCCCAACTGAGCTACTGCCGCCCCAACTGAGCTATACTGCCGCCTCAACTGAGATACTGCTGCCCCCAACTGAGCTACTGTTGCCCCAACTGAGCTTACTGCTGCCTCCCAACTGAGTTACTGCTGCCCCAACTGAGCTACTGCTGCCCCCAACTGAGCTACTGCTGCCTCTCTAACTGAGCTAATGTCGCTTTGCCTCAACTGAGTTGCTGCTACTGCTGCCCCCAACTGAGCTTTTACTGCTGCCCCAACTGAGCTACCAAGCTGCCCCCCAACTGAGCTACTGCCGCCCCAACTGAGCTACTGCTGCCCCAACTAACTGGAGCTACTGCTGCCCCCAACTGAGCTACTGCCTGCCCCCACAACTGAGCTACTGCTGCCCCAACTGAGCTACTGCCTTGCCCCCAACTGAGCTACTGCTGCCCCCAACTGAGCTACTGCTGCCCCCAACTGAGCTGCTACTGCTGCCCCACTTTGCTGAGCTACTGCTGCCTTTAACTGAGCTACTGCTGCCCCCCAACTGAGCTGAGCTTCAAGCTGCCCTAACTGAGCTACTGCTGCCCTCAACTGAGCTACTGTCAGCCTCCTCAACTGAGCTACTGCTGCCCCCCAACTGAGCTACTGCTGCCCCCCGCAACTGAGCTACTGCTGCCCCCCAACTGAGCTACTGCTGCCCCCCCACTGAGCTACTGCTGCCCCCAACTGAGCTACTGTCGCCCCAACTGAGCTACTGCTGCCCCCAACTGAGTTACTGCCGCCCCCAACTGTGCTACTGCTGCCCTTTAACTGAGTTACTGCCGCCCCAACTGAGCTACTGCTGCCCCCAACTGAGCTACTGCTGCCCCCAACTGAGCTACTGCCGCCCCCAACTGAGCTACTGCTGCCCCCAACTGAGCTACTGCTGCCCCCCAACTGAGCTACTGCTGCCCCCCAACTGAGCTACTGCTGCCCCCAACTGAGCTACTGCTGCCCCCAACTGAGCTACTGCTGCCCCCCAACTGAGCTACTGCTGCGTCCCAACTGAGCTACTGCTGCCCCCACCTGAGCGACTGCCGCCCCCAACTGAGCTACTGCTGCCCCCAACTGAGCTACTGCCGCCCCCATCGGAGCTACTGCCGCCCCCAACTGAGCTACTGCTGCCCCCAACTGAGCTACTGCTGCCCCCAACTGAGCTACTGCTGCTCCCAACTGAGCTACTGCTGCTCCCAACTGAGCTACTGCCGCCCTGCAGATTTCTATACATACAAAATACTGTAAGAGACATTTCAGGTGAAAGAGATATGGTCAATACATTCAAGAGCAACTTCGTTTTGGGATTTCAGCTTGCTTACATTTTAGTGTGTCTTTAATGTACAGCAAAACATCACCGCCTCCACCCTTAGCCCTGTCTTTTCTAAAAACATTATAGCCAGACATATTTAGAACAGCATCAGGAGAAGAACGGCAGAGCCACGTCTCAGTTAATCCAAGAAAGTCAATATTGGAATTTCTTAAGAGATGTTCAAGCTGTTCACGTTTGGGAGTCATGCTCCGAATGTTCAGGTCTTCTCCAAATAATTATTTGGAGAACTTAGGATCCCATATCGTTTAGCGTGGTTTAGTGTCTGAAATAACGTTGAGGAGTGATGTTTTTTCATGACTGGATTCCTTATTTTAACAACCTCGTGCCGATAGCAAGCGTGTGTAGCGAGAAGTGTAGCTTGTGGCGCAGCCACGCACTCACCGGAGGTTGAGATACTGGTGTCTCTTGTGCCAAACTGGGCCTCAGCGCCGCCGGTAGGCAGCCGGGAATCCCACGACGAGTCCGTCATGTCGACAGCCACCCCAGGAGCAGATGGCAACCCCAGGATCGCAGAAGATGTCGACGAGCTGCTACTCTTAACATTGGAGACGCTACCACTTGCCGAGCAACCAGCGCGCGCATCTTCGTCGCCAGGCCAGCGCGCCGGTGGAAGACCAGGAAGCAAGCTCGTCGCAGCCAAACCGCTCACGAGATGACTAGCACCGATCCAGGGAGAAAACATCTAGTCGGGAAACACCGCACCCACGCCCAGATGCGCGCCGACAGACGCAGCCCTTGGGGGCAGCACGATTAACTGTGCCATTTCACCAAGATGATATTTAGATGACTTCGTCCTCCTGTGTTCGAGGCTATTGTTCCATGCCTATTGTTGAGCAGTTTAGCGTAAACGGCATGTTGGCTCAGTGTAACCGGGAGATGAACGCTGATGCTTTTCTGTTCAATATATTGTTGTCTCAGTAATAGCAAAATGAATGCAGAGACAGCAATGAAAACCAGTGGATTAGGAGAGATCCAGATGAATTAGGCAGGAGGCGCACAGCACCTGCCAACCTGTGCGCACCCACCGCGCCCATCTTGTCCAATCTGACCTGTAGCTCGGTCTGGTTTGGTCTCCATGACCAATAATATGTGGTGACAATATTGCACCACAGCACTCTGCACCTAGTTTACCCATGATGGAAATGACACGGGTGATTTCTGATTGTTTGGATGCCTTTGGTGAATATTTACAGTGCAAATAGTCATGGAAATGAACCAAACCATTCAAAGAAGTCTGTCCATACTTTTGACTGCAGCTTATATTTAACTTTGACATTTCCGTGTTTGGCCTATTGTTATGTCCCGCCTGGCCTTTACTTCTTTTGTCATAATCACAGTGTTTTCTGAATCCATCACCTTTCCTCAGGCTGTGGGCTCCATCCTGCCCGTCCCCAACCGCCCACACATTCTCATTCAAATGCCTCAAAGCGTCTGGGTGATGCGTGTCCATTATGTGCTCTCCGGTCGTGCCATGTCCCCCCGCGTGCTCCCCTGACGGCTGCAAATAGCTCCTGTGGCCCCGGCTGTCTGTGCTCCGGTGCCTGTGATGTCAGAGTGATGGATTATGGGTAAAAAAGCAGGTGAATCACGCAGCGTTTATCCGGCCGAGGAGAGCCCGGGTGTGGGTAATGTGTGTGATGGATGGGCCTGTGCATACTTCAGGTATTCAGCGTAGACTGTTGGTTTGTTTCTGTGTGGGAGCAGACGGGGCACGACACAGATGAACATGGAGGCTGGAGCGAGGGCAGTAAAGGGCTGAAGTGTAACTCTGTTCAAATCATAGGTCCGCAACTGCAAGATTTATAGCAATCAGTTTGAAATCACAGTTGCAATGGTCAGAACTAGGATTGTTAAAGTATTGAAAATCTAAAATAAAAATACAAATATACAAAAAACTAGAATTTAAACTAGATGAGCTGGTATTGATATTATGTATGTCACATTCACAGGGCAGAAATGAACCTTATTAAGAGCACATACAGCTCTGGAAAATGATCAGTTTCTCTGATTTTACTACTTATAGGTTTGTGTTTGAGTAAAATGAACATTTTGGTTTCATTCTATAAACTACTGACAACATTTCTCCCAAATTCCAAATAAAAATATTGTCTTTTAGAGCATTTATTTACAGAACATGACAAATGGTCAAAATAAAAAGATGCAATGTTCTCAGACTTCAAATAATGTGAAGAAAACAAGATCATCTTCATTTTAAGATAAGATAAGATAAGATAAGATATCCTTTATTTGTCCCACAATGGGGAAATTTCAGTGTTGCAACGTACAGTAAAGAGAACAGCAAGAAACAGTAGCAGCAATAGAAGTACAGTTAAGTTAAAAATAGACAAACACTATAAGGATCTATAAAGATAAGGATTATAAAACTATATCATATAAATTGCTATCTTAAGACAATATATACAATACATTTATTTAAAACAACACAACACTAATTTTAAAACAACACAACACTAATGTTTGAACTGAGGAAGAGTTCAGGAATCCATATTTGGTGGAATAATAATAATAATGATGAACACAGCAGTGGTTTTTCTCCTTTTCCTCCTTAAATCAGGCTTGGTTCAGGTGATCTCCTCATCAGTGCCTCATGAAGCAGAATGACGTGTGTTTGTGTTGAATTCAACAGACGCTGGAATGGAACGCTTCACTTCATTTCAGAAAATAAGAATGCAGTGGTCTCTTATTTTTTCAGAGCTGTAGATAGTGTATGTCCATGGACCACCGAGTATGTATGTTCAAAATGACATTCTTGTCCTGTCTAAATAAAGACACGTGTGGCATTGGAATTAATATTGAGATATTGAGGATTGAGTCTATTCCTTGGTCAAGCTGAAAATGTTTGTGTTGTGACTTTGGCCAGAATTGGCAAACTAAGCGTTAGTTGTAACAGTCTTATTGTGTCTAAAAGCAGATCTCCTTGAAACAGCAGCTTGTACTTCAGTCTTCTCACGTGCTGTAAAAAAGAGCTGACAGAAAGAGAACAGAACAAACTTAACTGCTGTAATCTCTGAAACAATGCAGTAGTGATGTTTCTGCACTTTTGTGGTTTAAGTGCACAATCCTTTCACATTTTGGAGCCCGTTCTGCAGAGGTGGGCCTTCCCGCAGGCGCTTGGAAGTTTGCTTGATTTATTCCTTTTCATCAACCCTGATAAAAGGATCTATCGAGCTCCTGGGCATCTGAAGCATTAAAGGGAAGCTGTAACCCACTTATTTTCTGTCAAATCAAATATTCCGGGTTAATGCCGCCTCACACTAGAGGAGAATTTGCCTGATTTTGGCTGCTCATAAGTTTCTCCTCGTGTCTGTGGCGTGCGCTTTTTAAAAAAATCATTTAAGACCAAAAAATCCTGTACTGTGTAGCGCCGTTTAGCATAGGTTTGTCTGTGCTCAAAACCTCACCAACAAATACAAAAAAATTACCCTAAACACACAATTTTGATAGGAAATTTTACTGTAATTATACTATATTAAGTCCCTAAATTATAGAGAAGGTTTCAGTGGTGGTCATCTGCACACAGTGTTTCAACAAGATGTTTGGGTTCACATCCAGAAACCATTTTACATTTGATGGTACTGGCTCGAGGCACTAATACTACGTTCAGGGATCTAAGTCCAGCCCCACGTGGAGGAGTTTTAGAGTGAAACTGCACCGCCCTAAATCAAATTGTTTGTGATTTGGGCTTTGGCTTTTACATGAGAATTCAAAACCCAACAAACAATCTACTGTCTATCTGACGATCCCTCCAGCAAATCAGATTAGTCTTATAATGAGAGGAGATCACACACTTATAATGAGAGGAGATCACACACTTATAATGAGAGGAGATCAGACTGTTATGATGAAAGATGAGGCTCTTATAGTGAGAGGTCAGACTCTTATAATTGGAGAGAGACAGAAGCCAAAACTATAGTGTCGGTTTCACAAAGAGCTCAGCCCTTTGTCTGTGCACCAGGGTTCAGACACACTTCCAACACATTCAGTAGGTGGTGTTTTAGGGGAAAATCAGCCTTCAGAGTTACAGTGTGCACTTAAAATGTACTTTCGATCTTCTTTCTGTTAGATCGCCAAATATCATCTTTCACATATTCATATTTGACATTGACTTGACTTGAGAAACTGTGATATGTTTTGACAAATCCAGTTGCACTCCGTATGTATTTGTTCTGATCTGATCTACAGAGACTCCACCAGCACTTTGTCCTTTACTCAGGATTTCTTTTTTCATATTCCACTGTTGCAATTTGTGACTTTTGCTTGTGAGCGTGAGCTTTGCTAATGACATGTTCAGATCATTTCTCTGAAGTGTGCAGGATGTGGAGGTTGTCTCCAGCAGAGCTCACCCTCCAGTGACTGGCACACAACTTTAAACTTGATCCAGAAGCAGTGGTGAAGGGGAGCTACAAACACAATAATCACAAGTGAAATGATCTGCTCTGTGTCACTCAGCAGGCTGACAGCTTTCATGTGATCTGTTCATGTGTGCATGGATTTCTGCGTGTATTATGGACTTGGTTATTTTGAATGTAGTATGCTGAGAAGTCGTGATGTCAACATGTGGTGGAGGCTTGTTCACCAGTCAGATCTACAACCGCTCTTCAAAGGCCAATGAATTTCACTTGGATCTAGTGTCGGGTCTAAAGGCAAAGCTCTGCAGGAGACTGAGGCCACTTCGACGAGCGATGAGAGATGATTAGAACTTTAAAGGAGACATATTCTGCAAAATCAACTTTAAAGAGCTTTTACCCATGTTGTTATGTAACTGTTTTCTCTCCTTACTGATTCCTCCGGTATTCAAGGCATTATTGCCCTGATCTACCAATTTGTGGTAGGAGACAGTAGTCATAAAAGGAAAATCCATACTCAGGCCTGACAGCATTTTCTTTATACATTGTACACTGCCGACTTTAAGTACGACTCTGAGTCCTGTCACATCCAAAAATATTCAGATGATACAGCTGTCCCAGAGTGTATAAGAAATGGACAGAAGGGAGAATACACTAACCTCATCAACAGCTTCAGCCAGTGGTGTGGGGACAACTCTCTCATCCTGAATTGAACCAAGATGAAGGAGATGGTCTTGGACTTCAGGAGGACAAAGTTGACTCCTCAGCTGGGCAGAAGCTGGTGAAGAAGACCAGCTCTGTGACTGGGAGGGCACTGGAGTCAGTATGGTGGTGGAGGACGACATCAGAAACAGACTGGAGGCCATAATGGGCCCCTGCTCCCACCCCTTCCACAGTGTCCTGCACTGAGGAGCAGTAGTGGCAGACGGCTCCTCTCACTCTGGTTTGGGACCAAAAGGTTTAAGAAGTCATTTGCCCCCACAGCCATCAGGCTCTCTGACCCGTCTTAACCCCACCCGTCACCCTGCAGAACCAGCACTTTATGTATATGGACTTTGCATATCTTGCACAAACTTTTAATGACTCCTTATTGCCTTTTATTCATTTTAACTATTTTTAGTGAGTGATGAAATGTGTGTGAGCTACATGGATACCTGAATTTCCCCTTTCTGGGGATCAATGAAATTATCTATCTATCTGTCGGTTGGTCGGTCCGTCGGCCCGTCGGTCGGTCGGTCCGTCCGTCGGTCCGTCGGTCGGTCGGTCCGTTGGTCGGTCCGTCGGTCGGTCGGCCCGTCGGTCAGTCGGTCCGTTGGTCGGTCCGTCGGTCGGTCGGCCCGTTGGTCGGTCGGTCCGTCGGTCGGTCGGTCCGTCGGTCAGCCCGTTGTTCGGTCGGTCCGTCGGTTGGTTGGCCCGTCGGTTCGGTCCATCCGTTGGTCGGTCGGTCGGCCCATCCGTTGGTCGGTCGGTCGGTCCGTCGGTCGGTCGGTTGGTCGGTCGGCCCGTCGGTCGGTCCATCCGTTGGTCGGTCCGTCGGTCGGTCTGTCGGTCGGTCCGTCGGTCGGTCCATCCGTTGGTCCGTCGGTCGGTCTGTTGGTCGGTCCGTCGGTCCGTCGGTCGGTCCATCCGTTGGTCCGTCGGTTGGTCCGTCGGTCGGTCCGTCGGTCGGTCCGTCGGTCGGTCCGTTGGTCGGTCGGTCCGTCGGTTGGTTGGTCGGTCAGCCCGTCGGTCGGTCCATCCGTTGGTCGGTCGGTCGGTCGGTTGGTCGGTCGGCCCCTCGGTCGGTCCATCCGTCGGTCGGTCTGTCGGTCGGTCCGTCGGTCGGTCCGTCGGTCGGTCTGTCCGTCGGTCGGTCGGTCCGTCGGTCGGCCAGTCCGTCGGTCGGTCCGTCGGTCGGTCTGTCCGTCGGTCGGTCGGTCCGTCGGTCGGTCCGTCCGTCGGTCGGTCCGTCGGTCGGTCCGTCGGTCGGTCAGTCCGTCCGTCCTGTGTATTCTGTGTATGGCAGAATTGGTTCCAAATCCCTCCACAGTTTCTCCAGAGAACAGTGGACTTGTTTCTTTTATTGAATCATTTCACATGAATATTGTGATTTAATATGTCCAAACTTCATGATTCACGGGGACATGGCAGACAAAAGCACAATATGCCCACTATAAAAGCACAGTCCAGAGTGCACCTTTTTCCACCCTGTGTCTGATGTTGTTACATAACATGATTGGACTCACCACTAGAACATGAGGAGAGGGTTCTCAAGGTGCAGCTGGTGCCAAGGGTCAGGCCACAGTGGAGCTACTCTGCCTGGAGGTGTATGTGGGTATTTATCACACTGTGGGGACTAAAATCTGCACAGTCTCGACGTCGTTGCTGTTACCTTACCCATGATGCCCATAATATAAGTCCTTTATTATTAGATCAGCAGCATGGTTCAGATCTGGGTTAAATAGTTTAGAGAAATAGTGACTATGGTTAAGATGAGGATCAGTCTTCAAGCCAACGTAATGTTCCCAAAAAAGCTCGGAAACCCAACGTGTGTGTGTTTGTGTCTGGAGCTCAGAATGGGTTAAAAAGTAGAACTCAGAAAGATTCACATTTGAGAGAGACTGGAATCTGAACTTTAAACTAACACAGGAATCGCGTGTATTTCAGAACCTCTTTGGAGGTTCTTTTTAATAAAAATTTAGGCTATGAAGTTCTTTGCAGAGGATATTTTATTACCTTGATAATTTGCAGCTTTTGTGACAAAATTAAGAAAACATACTTCTATTCCAGTCTGTTTTTCGGCTAAAAGGTACATATTGTGGCTTTAAGAGGTCTAGTGGTAAGAAATAACTCTGAGCTGAGTTCTAAAGTAACCCCTTGTTAATCAGCCTTCAACACTTCCTGTTTTGGTCCAGATTAAAGCTCATCCATTTGCAATTGCAGTAGGTGCAATTATCAAATTGGACTACCTGAGCTGGAGGATTGCCTATGTGCAGGTTTTGGGTTGATGGGGGAAACCAGAGTATACAGAGGAAACCCACACAGACACAGAGAGAACATGCAAACTCCATACAGAAAGTCTTGGGCAACCTGGGAATCAAACCAGGAACTGTTGCTGTGAAGTGCGAGTGCCAGCGTGCCGCCACTTCTGATTACATGGGACTTGAATGGTTGTATGAGCTGAATAATCTGGTGATGGCTTCTTCTGAGAATTCTCTTTGCTTGTGCTCCCTGTGTATCTCGTTCCAGTCACACCTGTCCTGTCCTCTCGAGGTCAGTGGAACTACAGAGAGCTTTTGTTCCCGGTACTGCTGTAAACAAAGGGCAGTACAGTCAGAGACATTACTGCTGCCACCTCAGGCCCATATAATCACAAATATGTTTTCCTCTTTCAGGCGTAGAGAGTCTGTCACTGTGTTATGTATCAGTGGCTCGCGGCAGGGGTTTAGGGAGAGTATTCTGCACTGACATGGACTAAAGCTGATGGACGGGACTCTGGAGGTTTGGGGTTTCGGTGTCTCTGTGTTAAACATGTCTGGAGCAGTGGGACCAAACTGTGTGGAAGTTAATGTCATGTTAAATCATGTTAAATCATGTTAAATGTTAACACTCTGGCCCGGGAGGCGAATCTAGGACCATCGGCCGGGATTACGAATGCTGCTTCTGCCACCATTTAACAGTGTCTTTGAATGAAGCTACTGCTGTAGTTATGGATCATTAGGGTTGCAGTTAAATGCAGTTCTTCCTTATGCGAGCGGGAGCTGAGCTTGGGGAAAGAAGGCTCTTGATTGGTCTGTTATTAATGTGCATAACTTGATTTCACAAAATAGTGAAATACAAAGACCAGGATCGTGTAGAGTGGGTTAATATGAACGTTTTAAGACCAAAATGAGGAGCTTGACAACAGCAGTTACGCAGAGAGGGTCACGCTTTTTCAATAGAAAGTGAATTGGAGCCATGTTCATTTATGATTCATATTTGCCCTGGTTTTGTCCTGTTGTAGTTTGGTTTGGTTTTTGCTCTATTCTGGGTTGAGTTGTGGAGTTAGACCGTGGTCCTGCAGTAGAAGTGTTGTTGCAGTTGTAGTTTAGTGCTCTTGGATGACGTTTTATACACGCAGTGGTTCATAACTCTGGAGTAAAGATGTCTCCCAGAGCAGAGGAAGCAGCTCCATCATAAATCCACTTTAAAGAGTCTCTCTGCTCTACGTCTGTGTCTGTGCCGTACACCTCTGTCTGTGTCAGGCACAGTACTCACAAAAGAATACTACTGCAGTTACTCAAGTACAAGTACAAGACTGAAAGGATAAGAATAACAAAGTATTTGGTAAAGATACTATATACTTAAAGATGTTAATGCTGTCACAGTACTAACTAAATAAATAACTATCTAAATATCTAACTAACTAATTAACTAACTAACTAAGACTCACTACTCAATACTGATTCTGATACCAACCCTAAAATACACACTTTCTTGATGGGGGTTCTAACACCTCCTTTTCTCCATGGAGATGTTGTTACCTTACCTGGAATGTTCCACAGCAAATAGCCTGTACTTTTCAAGTGAACAGCTCTTTTTACCTTTTGTTCAGTAGAGATCCAGGGCTGAAATCATATTATTCTAATGAAGGTGTATAGAGTTTAAAAAACCAGTGGAGCTCTTCTTGTATTGCCACATGACATCGTGTGTCATGATGTTTTCACTTTTAGAGAAGAACTCAGCCTAAATGTGCAGGATTTGTGTGTTAAACGTGTGAATGAAACAAAACACGACTCCAGGTCTGTTTGTGATGAGGAAACTACATTAGAACAGAGATCAGAAGACATAATATGGGCTCGTATGTACAAGTAAAAAGTATGGTGCCAAAAAGTACTGTGCACAGTACTATTCAAAGTAGTAGAAGTATGAGCTGTCTCCATGGTTCTGACTTGTGCCCTCCCTGGTGTGGGGGCCAGTGTGAGTTCTGCTTTGACACTGCTCTACTCATTCTTTTCTTAAAGAGCACTTGATAAAATATTGATGCTAAAGCGTGTGCAGATCTGTGTGTAATAGGCCTCCTGAGCCAGTGGAGCAGCTCTGGCTTTATTAAAGGAGACATCTTGTGCTAAATAATTTTAAACTGTGAAGAGTCAGTCTTCTCAGTCTTCTGAGCAGCACAGGCTCTTATCCACCTCACCTAATGTGGATGGTTCAAACTCCAACCAGTGCATACTGCTGTTGTGTCCTTAGGCAATGCATTTCACCTTGTCTAATGTGAATGTGGTGTGTGAGCGAGTGGTGGTGGGGCAGCTGTGGCTACAGGTAAGGTAACTTTATTTCTGTAACACTTTTCACAGACATACTGTATGTCCCCAAAGACGCTTTACAGAGCATTATTAACAGAGCATTCTTCATTCACTCCAGCCCCGCTGGTGTAAACAGAAGTGTGGCTGCCAAGCCAATCGGCGCCATCGGTCCCTCCGACCACCACCATCACTCACACTCACTCACTGTGTGCAGAGGCTGTGTACTGTCGCTTTGGCATTTTTACTGATAGTTGTATTTGGAAATATGAGAGACTGAAGGCCTAAGTCCCAAGGGCACAGTTTAACTCTACTGTACTAACCCGGTCTTGAAAGATGATGAAAGTTTATAGAATGTGCCACACAAGTGAGTGGCTCAGAATAACTCATCAGGAGCACAGCACACACTGTGTCACCGGGCCAGTCCACACTGTTGTTTTGGCAGTGTGTGCTGATGGGACCTGAGCCACTACTCTGTCACTGCAGTAGTCTCTCTCAGTCTCTTTGTCTCTATTATGTAATGTGATTGGGACAGAGGTCTTTTGGGGACTGTCCTAACAGTGAGCACATCATCCACGATCATAAACCTGTTGTTTAAGGTTCAATATATCTCACAAAATGTGAATGAACTGTAACATTAAAGCAGATTAGCTTTGTCCATTTACATACAGTCTGTGCTTTAAAGCACTTATGTTTGCTCTGTGTAGTGGGGGCAGTTGAGACTGGACAGTGTTGGACAGTGATGGACAGTGTTGGACAGTGTTGGACAGTGTTTTACAGTATTGGACAGTGTTGGACAGTGATGGACAGTGTTGGACAGTGTTTTACAATGTTGGACAGTGTTGGACAGTGATGGACAGTGTTTTACAGTATTGGACAGTATTGGACGTAATGGACAGTGTTGGACAGTGATGGACAGTGATGGACAGTGTTGGACAGTGATGGACAGTGATGGACAGTGTTGGACTGTGTTGGACAGTGTTTTACAATATTGGACTGTGTTGGACAGTGTTGGACAGTGATGGACAGTGTTGGACAGTGTTGGACAGTGTTTTACAGTATTGGACAGTGTTGGACAGTGATGGACAGTGATGGACAGTGTTGGACAGTGTTGGACAGTGTTTTACAGTATTGGACAGTGTTGGACAGTGATGGACAGTGATGGACAGTGTTTTACAATGTTGGACAGTGTTGGACAGTGATGGACAGTGTTTTACAGTATTGGACAGTATTGGACGTAATGGACAGTGTTGGACAGTGATGGACAGTGATGGACAGTGTTTTACAATGTTGGACAGTGTTGGACAGTGATGGACAGTGTTTTACAGTATTGGACAGTATTGGACGTATTGGACAGTGTTGGACAGTGATGGACAGTGTTGGACAGTGTTGGACAGTGTTGGACAGTGTTTTACAGTATTGGACAGTATTGGACAGTGATGGACAGTGATGGACAGTGTTTTACAATGTTGGACAGTGTTGGACAGTGATAGACAGTGTTTTACAATGTTGGACAGTGTTTTACAATGTTGGACAGTGTTGGACAGTGATGGACAGTGTTGGACAATATTGGACTGTGTTGGACAGTGTTGGACAGTGATGGACAGTGTTGGACTGTGTTAGACAGTGTTTTACAATATTGGACAGTGTTGGACAGTGATGGACAGTGTTGGACTGTGTTGGACAGTGTTTTACAATATTGGACAGTGTTGGACAGTGATGGACAGTGTTGGACAGTGATGGACAGTGTTGTACAATATTGGACAGTGATGGACAGTGTTTTACAATATTGGACAGTGATGGACAGTGTTTTACAATGTTGGACAGTGTTGGACAATGTTTTACAATGTTGGACAGTGTTTTACAATGTTGGACAGTGTTGGACAGTGATGGACAGTGATGGACAGTGATGGACAGTGTTTTACAATGTTTTACAGTATTGGACAGTGATGGACAGTGATGGACAGTGATGGACAGTGATGGACAGTGTTGGACAGTGATGGACAGTGATGGACAGTGTTGGACAGTGTTTTACAATGTTGGACAGTGTTGGACAGTGATGGACAGTGTTGGACAGTGTTTTACAATGTTGGACAGTGTTGGACAGTGTTGGACAGTGATGGACAGTGTTGGACAATATTGGACTGTGTTGGACAGTGTTGGACAGTGATGGACAGTGATGGACAGTGTTGGACAGTGTTGGACAGTGTTGGACAGTGTTTTACAGTATTGGACAGTGTTGGACAGTGATGGACAGTGTTGGACTGTGTTGGACAGTGTTTTACAGTATTGGACAGTGTTGGACAGTGATGGACAGTGATGGACAGTGTTTTACAATGTTGGACAGTGTTGGACAGTGATGGACAGTGTTTTACAGTATTGGACAGTATTGGACGTAATGGACAGTGTTGGACAGTGATGGATAGTGATGGACAGTGTTTTACAATGTTGGACAGTGTTGGACAGTGATGGACAGTGTTTTACAGTATTGGACAGTATTGGACGTATTGGACAGTGTTGGACAGTGATGGACAGTGTTGGACAGTGTTGGACAGTGTTTTACAGTATTGGACAGTATTGGACAGTGATGGACAGTGATGGACAGTGTTTTACAATGTTGGACAGTGTTGGACAGTGATAGACAGTGTTTTACAATGTTGGACAGTGTTTTACAATGTTGGACAGTGTTGGACAGTGATGGACAGTGTTGGACAATATTGGACTGTGTTGGACAGTGTTGGACAGTGATGGACAGTGTTGGACTGTGTTGGACAGTGTTTTACAATATTGGACAGTGTTGGACAGTGTTGGAAAGTGATGGACAGTGTTGGACTGTGTTGGACAGTGTTTTACAATATTGGACAGTGTTGGACAGTGTTGGACAGTGATGGACAGTGTTGTACAATATTGGACTGTGATGGACAGTGTTTTACAATATTGGACAGTGATGGACAGTGTTTTACAATGTTGGACAGTGTTGGACAATGTTTTACAATGTTGGACAGTGTTTTACAATGTTGGACAGTGTTGGACAGTGATGGACAGTGATGGACAGTGATGGACAGTGATGGACAGTGTTGGACAGTGTTGGACAGTGATGGACAGTGATGGACAGTGTTGGACAGTGTTTTACAATGTTGGACAGTGTTGGACAGTGATGGACAGTGTTGGACAGTGTTTTACAATGTTGGACAGTGTTGGACAGTGTTGGACAGTGATGGACAGTGATGGACAGTGTTTTACAGTATTGGACAGTGTTGAACAGTGTTGGACAGTGATGGACAGTGTTGGACAGTGTTTTACAATGTTGGACAGTGATGGACAGTGATGAACAGTGTTTTACAATGTTGGACAGTGTTGGACAGTGATGGACAGTGATGGACAGTGTTTTACAGTATTGGACAGTGTTGGACAGTGATGGACAGTGATGGACAGTGTTTTACAGTATTGGACAGTGTTGGACAGTGATGGACAGTGATGGACAGTGATGGACAGTGTTTTACAATGTTGGACAGTGTTGGACAGTATTGGACAGTGTTGGACAGTGTTTTACAATGTTGGACAGTGTTGGACAGTGTTGGACAGTGTTGGACAGTGATGGACAGTGATGGACAGTGTTTTACAGTATTGGACAGTGATGGACAGTGATGGACAGTGTTTTACAGTATTGGACAGTGATGGACAGTGATGGACAGTGATGGACAGTGTTTTACAATGTTGGACAGTGTTGGACAGTGTTGGACAGTGTTTTACAATGTTGGACAGTGTTGGACAGTGTTGGACAGTGTTGGACAGTGTTGGACAGTGATGGACAGTGATGGACAGTGTTTTACAGTATTGGACAGTGATGGACAGTGATGGACAGTGTTTTACAGTATTGGACAGTGTTGGACAGTGTTGGACAGTGTTTTACAATGTTGGACAGTGATGGACAGTGATGGACAGTGTTTTACAATGTTGGACAGTGTTGGACAGTGTTGGACAGTGATGGACAGTGATGGACAGTGTTTTACAGTGTTTTACAGTATTGGACAGTGATGGACAGTGATGGACAGTGTTGGACAGTGATGGACAGTGATGGACAGTGTTGGACAGTGTTTTACAATGTTGGACAGTGTTTTACAATGTTGGACAGTGTTGGACAGTGTTGGACAGTGATGGACAGTGATGGACAGTGTTTTACAGTGTTGGACAGTGTTGGACAGTGATGGACAGTGATGGACAGTGTTGGACAGTGATGGACAGTGTTTTACAATGTTGGACAGTGATGGACAGTGATGGACAGTGTTTTACAGTGTTGGACAGTGTTGGACAGTGATGGACAGTGATGGACAGTGTTGGACAGTGTTGGACAGTGTTTTACAATGTTGGACAGTGATGGACAGTGATGAACAGTGTTTTACAATGTTGGACAGTGTTGGACAGTGATGGACAGTGATGGACAGTGTTTTACAGTATTGGACAGTGTTGGACAGTGATGGACAGTGATGGACAGTGTTTTACAGTATTGGACAGTGTTGGACAGTGATGGACAGTGATGGACAGTGATGGACAGTGTTTTACAATGTTGGACAGTGTTGGACAGTATTGGACAGTGTTGGACAGTGTTTTACAATGTTGGACAGTGTTGGACAGTGTTGGACAGTGTTGGACAGTGATGGACAGTGATGGACAGTGTTTTACAGTATTGGACAGTGATGGACAGTGATGGACAGTGTTTTACAGTATTGGACAGTGATGGACAGTGATGGACAGTGATGGACAGTGTTTTACAATGTTGGACAGTGTTGGACAGTGTTTTACAATGTTGGACAGTGTTGGACAGTGTTGGACAGTGTTGGACAGTGTTGGACAGTGATGGACAGTGATGGACAGTGTTTTACAGTATTGGACAGTGATGGACAGTGATGGACAGTGTTTTACAGTATTGGACAGTGTTGGACAGTGTTGGACAGTGTTTTACAATGTTGGACAGTGATGGACAGTGATGGACAGTGTTTTACAATGTTGGACAGTGTTGGACAGTGTTGGACAGTGATGGACAGTGATGGACAGTGTTTTACAGTGTTTTACAGTATTGGACAGTGATGGACAGTGATGGACAGTGTTGGACAGTGATGGACAGTGATGGACAGTGTTGGACAGTGTTTTACAATGTTGGACAGTGTTTTACAATGTTGGACAGTGTTGGACAGTGTTGGACAGTGATGGACAGTGATGGACAGTGTTTTACAATGTTGGACAGTGTTGGACAGTGATGGACAGTGATGGACAGTGATGGACAGTGTTTTACAGTATTGGACAGTGTTGGACAGTGATGGACAGTGATGGACAGTGTTTTACAGTATTGGACAGTGATGGACAGTGATGGACAGTGTTGGACAGTGTTTTACAATGTTGGACAGTGTTGGACAGTGTTGGACAGTGATGGACAGTGTTTTACAGTATTGGACAGTGTTGGACAGTGATGGACAGTGATGGACAGTGTTGGACAGTGTTTTACAATGTTGGACAGTGTTGGACAGTGTTGGACAGTGTTGGACAGTGTTGGACAGTGATGGACAGTGATGGACAGTGTTTTACAGTATTGGACAGTGTTGGACAGTGATGGACAGTGATGGACAGTGTTTTACAGTATTGGACAGTGTTGGACAGTGTTGGACAGTGTTTTACAATGTTGGACAGTGTTGGACAGTGATGGACAGTGATGGACAGTGTTGGACAGTGTTTTACAATGTTGGACAGTGTTGGACAGTGTTGGACAGTGTTGGACAGTGTTTTACAATGTTGGACAGTGATGGACAGTGATGGACAGTGTTGGACAGTGATGGACAGTGTTTTACAGTATTGGACAGTGATGGACAGTGATGGACAGTGTTGGACAGTGTTTTACAATGTTGGACAGTGATGGACAGTGATGGACAGTGTTTTACAGTATTGGACAGTGTTGGACAGTGATGGACAGTGATGGACAGTGTTTTACAGTATTGGACAGTGATGGACAGTGTTTTACAGTATTGGACAGTGTTGGACAGTGTTGGAAAGTGTTGGACAGTGTTTTACAATGTTGGACAGTGTTGGACAGTGTTGGACAGTGTTGGACAGTGTTTTACAATGTTGGACAGTGATGGACAGTGATGGACAGTGTTGGACAGTGATGGACAGTGTTTTACAGTATTGGACAGTGATGGACAGTGATGGACAGTGTTGGACAGTGTTTTACAATGTTGGACAGTGATGGACAGTGATGGACAGTGTTTTACAGTATTGGACAGTGTTGGACAGTGATGGACAGTGATGGACAGTGTTTTACAGTATTGGACAGTGATGGACAGTGTTTTACAGTATTGGACAGTGTTGGACAGTGTTGGAAAGTGTTTTACAATGTTGGACAGTGTTGGACAGTGATGGACAGTGATGGACAGTGATGGACAGTGTTGGACAGTGTTTTACAATGTTGGACAGTGTTGGACAGTGATGGACAGTGATGGACAGTGATGGACAGTGTTTTACAGTGTTTTACAGTATTGGACAGTGATGGACAGTGATGGACAGTGATGGACAGTGTTGGACAGTGATGGACAGTGATGGACAGTGTTTTACAGTGTTTTACAGTATTGGACAGTGATGGACAGTGATGGACAGTGATGGACAGTGTTGGACAGTGATGGACAGTGATGGACAGTGTTGGACAGTGTTTTACAATGTTGGACAGTGTTGGACAGTGATGGACAGTGATGGACAGTGATGGACAGTGTTTTACAGTGTTTTACAGTATTGGACAGTGATGGACAGTGATGGACAGTGATGGACAGTGTTGGACAGTGATGGACAGTGTTGGACAGTGATGGACAGTGATGGACAGTGTTGGACAGTGTTTTACAATGTTGGACAGTGTTGGACAGTGTTGGACAGTGTTTTACAATGTTGGACAGTGTTGGACAGTGATGGACAGTGATGGACAGTGTTTTACAGTGTTTTACAGTATTGGACAGTGATGGACAGTGATGGACAGTGATGGACAGTGATGGACAGTGTTGGACAGTGATGGACAGTGATGGACAGTGTTGGACAGTGTTTTACAATGTTGGACAGTGTTGGACAGTGTTGGATAGTGTTTTACAGTATTGGACAGTGATGGACAGTGATGGACAGTGTTTTACAGTGTTTTACAGTATTGGACAGTGATGGACAGTGATGGACAGTGTTGGACAGTGATGGACAGTGATGGACAGTGTTGGACAGTGTTTTACAATGTTGGACAGTGTTGGACAGTGTTGGATAGTGTTTTACAGTATTGGACAGTGTTGGACAGTGATGGACAGTGATGGACAGTGTTTTACAGTGTTTTACAGTATTGGACAGTGATGGACAGTGATGGACAGTGATGGACAGTGTTTTACAGTATTGGACAGTGATGGACAGTGATGGACAGTGATGGACAGTGATGGACAGTGTTTTACAGTGTTTTACAGTATTGGACAGTGATGGACAGTGATGGACAGTGATGGACAGTGTTGGACAGTGATGGACAGTGTTGGACAGTGTTGGACAGTGATGGACAGTGATGGACAGTGTTGGACAGTGTTTTACAATGTTGGACAGTGTTGGACAGTGTTGGACAGTGTTTTACAATGTTGGACAGTGATGGACAGTGATGGACAGTGATGGACAGTGTTGGACAGTGTTTTACAATGTTGGACAGTGTTGGACAGTGTTGGATAGTGTTTTACAGTATTGGACAGTGTTGGACAGTGATGGACAGTGATGGACAGTGTTTTACAGTGTTTTACAGTATTGGACAGTGATGGACAGTGATGGACAGTGATGGACAGTGTTTTACAGTATTGGACAGTGATGGACAGTGATGGACAGTGATGGACAGTGATGGACAGTGTTTTACAGTGTTTTACAGTATTGGACAGTGATGGACAGTGATGGACAGTGATGGACAGTGTTGGACAGTGATGGACAGTGTTGGACAGTGTTGGACAGTGATGGACAGTGATGGACAGTGTTGGACAGTGTTTTACAATGTTGGACAGTGTTGGACAGTGTTGGACAGTGTTTTACAATGTTGGACAGTGATGGACAGTGATGGACAGTGATGGACAGTGATGGACAGTGTTTTACAGTGTTTTACTATGAAAATTTTGTCAAGATTTTAGTGTTTTTTAATAATGATAATAATAATAATAATTATTATTATAATTATAATTATTATTATTATTATTATTATCATTATTATTATTATTATCATTATTATTATCCAATATCCACAAAGGCCACAGATGAAATGAGAGACATACAGTTTGTACTTTTTCTGTCGTCGTCCTAGTGGATAAAACAAGTGGACTAAGTGAGTGTGACGTCACCCATAACGTTCGGCCTGTTTCTCCAGGTTACAGGACAGGATGAAGAGGATTTTTTTGACGGACAAAATAAGGGGGAAAAAAATTCAGGATCATGTAGAGTGTGTTCATATGAACATTTTAAGATCAAAGTGACGAGGCCACAGCAGCAGGTCCTACAGGGAGAGGAGGCCACAGCAGCAGGTCCTACAGGGAGAGGAGGCCACAGCAGCAGGTCCTACAGGGAGAGGAGGCCACAGCAGCAGGTCCTACAGGGAGAGGAGGCCACAGCAGCAGGTCCTACAGGGAGAGGAGGCCACAGCAGCAGGTCCTACAGGGAGAGGAGGCCACAGCAGCAGGTCCTACAGGGAGAGGAGGCCACAGCAGCAGGTCCTACAGGGAGAGGAGGCCACAGCAGCAGGTCCTACAGGGAGAGGGGCCAAAGCAGCAGGTCCTACAGGGAGAGGAGGCCACAGCAGCAGGTCCTACAGGGAGAGGAGGCCACAGCAGCAGGTCCTACAGGGAGAGGAGGCCACAGCAGCAGGTCCTACAGAGAGAGGAGGCCACAGCAGCAGGTCCTACAGGGAGAGGAGGCCACAGCAGCAGGTCCTACAGGGAGAGGAGGCCACAGCAGCAGGTCCTACAGGGAGAGGAGGCCACAGCAGCAGGTCCTACAGGGAGAGGAGGCCACAGCAGCAGGTCCTACAGGAGAGGAGGCCACAGCAGCAGGTCCTACAGGGAGAGGAGGCCACAGCAGCAGGTCCTACAGGGAGAGGAGGCCACAGCAGCAGGTCCTACAGGGAGAGGAGGCCACAGCAGCAGGTCCTACAGGGAGAGGAGGCCACAGCAGCAGGTCCTACAGGGAGAGGAGGCCACAGCAGCAGGTCCTACAGGGAGAGGAGGCCACAGCAGCAGGTCCTACAGGGAGAGGAGGCCACAGCAGCAGGTCCTACAGGGAGAGGAGGCCACAGCAGCAGGTCCTACAGGGAGAGGAGGCCACAGCAGCAGGTCCTACAGGGAGAGGAGGACACAGCAGCAGGTCCTACAGGGAGAGGAGGCCACAGCAGCAGGTCCTACAGGGAGAGGAGGCCACAGCAGCAGGTCCTACAGGGAGAGGAGGCCACAGCAGCAGGTCCTACAGGAGAGGAGGCCACAGCAGCAGGTCCTACAGGGAGAGGAGGCCACAGCAGCAGGTCCTACAGGGAGAGGAGGCCACAGCAGCAGGTCCTACAGGGAGAGGAGGCCACAGCAGCAGGTCCTACAGGGAGAGGAGGCCACAGCAGCAGGTCCTACAGGGAGAGGAGGCCACAGCAGCAGGTCCTACAGGGAGAGGAGGCCACAGCAGCAGGTCCTACAGGGAGAGGAGGCCACAGCAGCAGGTCCTACAGGGAGAGGAGGCCACAGCAGCAGGTCCTACAGGGAGAGGAGGCCACAGCAGCAGGTCCTACAGGGAGAGGAGGCCACAGCAGCAGGTCCTACAGGGAGAGGAGGCCACAGCAGCAGGTCCTACAGGGAGAGGGGCCAAAGCCTTCAGGAGACACTTGTGGTACCTCACATCTGAAATGGTTCCAGTGGCTCTCTTCAGCAGCCAGGTTCCACCAGAGCACAAGACGTCCTTGAGTGAATGAATGTTGAAGCAGGCAGAAAGGAAACGGCATCCCGAGAAAGATGTAGACCGTATGATTTTCTGTGTAGACAGTGTGATTTTATGTGTCAGATGAATCATTTAAATATTTCAGATACATGTGGGACACTGTAGGTTCTCAGCTGCTGTTTATGCATTATAAATGTTCTTGTTCAGGTTCATCACTGTTGTTTCCTAGGGGTGTATCATTGCACTGGAACACATCATATTTAAGGCTGATGAGTGCGTAATGCTTATCTATTAAGAATTGTTAAATATTTTCTTATTGATGCTTTGACAAGTAGGTTACAGTGTACATGACTGAAAATAGAGAATCATACCTGTATTAAACATTTTACTTTTCAGTTTCAAGTCTTTCTGTTCTAAATGTGTTCATTTCAAGTTACATAATGTGTTGTAGACCCCATATTTGTGACAATTCATTATGTCCTTGAAGTCCCATAGAAATGACACTTCAGCTTAGGGCTGGGCGATATGGACCAAAAAATATATCTCGATATATTTTGCTATATCTCGATATACGATATATATCTCGATATATTTACAGGAAAAATAACCCCCTCCCAAACTACTGCAAAAACAACAGACAAATTTTATCTGATTAATATTCATGTAGTTCTGCACTTAAACACTCTGCACCCCTTTTTGGACCCTCACCCACAGTTTAAAAACCTCTTCTTTAAGAGAACTTCTACTGGCACTTTACACAAAACTGCTTCAAAGTGAATAAAGTGCAGGATTTTTAAACCTGTATTTTGACATTCCAAACTGGAGTTACATTCTTTTGTTTTAAAGTGATGTTTAGTCTCTGCACATTTACCAAACCAAACGCACATTGTGACAAAAATGATCACACTCAGTATTCAGACCTTGAGTCCGAGACAAGACTGAGTCCAAATGCGCTCGAGTCCGAGACAAGACCAAGACAAAAGCCAAAGCTCTCGCTTTGTCCAGCGGCCTGGGGTGTCTGTGAGTGTGGGACAGGTGTGGGTCCTGCTGTGGTGGGACAGGTGTGGGTCCTGCTGCGGGGCGCTCCTCGTTTAAGGGGGCGTGGGTGTGTTTTGAAGCGGAGTTTGTTCGTATCAGTGATATCGGCCACACGCGGAGCTCATATGCTGGAGTCGTGCGCGGTCGCAGGTGTCATGTGGTTGCGCTCGCGCTGGGCAGGTGCATTTAGAAAGTTTAACTCGTCACGTTACGTCTGTGCGCAGCTCCTTATTGTGGCTGCAGAAGCATCGCACAGATGCACCTGTTTTGATTTCCACGTTCGCACAATGAAATATTTGCTCTCGAATGCGAGTGAAATGGTCCTAGTCCTGGTTTAGTCCGCCACCGAGCCCCGGGCTCTGCGGCCGCGTTTAGTCCTGGTTTAGTTCTAGTCCTGGTTTAGTCCGAGGCCAGCTCCGGGCTCCGGGGATGAGCACAGGGGACATAAGCAGGAGGAGGAGGCGACCGCGGCACAGAGAAGGCGAAACAAGCGAAGCGGCGAAACCAGAAGTAAACATAAGCATTATAGCGATATGTCAGAATTCATATCGAGTTTAAAAAATATCTCGATATATTTTAAATATCGAGATATCGCCCACCCCAACTTCAGCTTAAACACTTATGATGATAGAAATATAAAACTACCAAATGATACGCAGTGTCCTGATTCATATTCAGCTCCCATTGATACAGGGCTAAATGAAGTATTTTTGATGTTATTAAAGAAAAACTGATTTTTCAGCACAGATTTAAGGCTTCCGCAGGCACTAAGGCTCGGCGGACCCAGACATCAATAGAATTTCATGAAATTTCTCATGGAAGTTTACTTTGCAAGTGTAAAAAATTGATACTAGGTACAGAGTGATTTTCAAAAAAAATTCAAAAACTTGGGCAGATGATGCACCCTAGTGTACACTATTAAACATTTATGTATTACCAGCCTGCTCAGATTTTCTAATATTCTTGTCAAAAGTATTGACAAAATGAGTGCTTTGAGCAGTTTTAATGTGATTTGAGCGTTTTCAGAACAAATATGAGACCTCATGCTAAGATACAGAAAACTATTGTTTTGTATATGAAAATAACTTTTACTAAAATGTCTTATCTCCGTTGTGATACTGTAATCGATATAAAGCAGGGGTGTCAAACTCATTTTGGTCCGGGGGCCGTATGCAGCCTACTTTGATCCCAAAAGGGCCGGATCAGAAAACTCAGTTCTCTCTTCAAGTTATTGTATTTTTCTCCGTGTCTCGTAGTGGTGTTTAAGATTATATTCCTCGAGCAACGCCACTTGTTCCAAACACACTGAGCACAGATTTCCCATTCACCTCTGTCAACAAATAAGAATTAGACTATTTTTCTTGGGAAATCCTGAACTCAGCATCTGCTTTTCTCATTTTTTGACATTTTGCTGATGAGGGTCACGGTCGACAGTCAAAACGATCGTCCTTTAAGAGCGTTTGGAAAGAGGAAAGTCTTCATTTGTGCTGCTCTGGTGGGAGTCGCACCATACAGAAACGCCGGAGACGCTGCTGTGCTGAACGGTGCAGAAAATTAACAGAAAAATCTGAAAATTTTAAGTATTTTAATAGAAAAATCAGCCGAGGGCCAGATTAAAGGTCTTGGAGGGCCGGATCTGGGCCCCGGGCCGCATGTTTGACACATGTGATTTAGAGTATTGAGTGAAGTCCTTAGTATTGCCATTGAGTTTGAAACTGTAGTTTTGTGTCCAAACCGTCTGAAGAAGTCTGTACAGTCTTTGGTCAACACTATCGGCTCATCTGTCAGTCACGTCCATGTGAACTCGAGGACTGGGGACTGTGTGGTAGAAAATGAGAGCGTGCTGGCCTGGGTTTTTCTGGCCAGGCCACTGCAGCCCTGTCCACAGGTCACACATTTAATCAGAGCTTTCTACAGCTCTATAAGCACCTCAGTCTATATCAAACTGACATCATCGGCCTATAGGACCATACACCTCATTACACAGAAGTGCTTTCACTGTGGGAGGGAGGCCGCGGTGTGATGGATGTGACCCCTGAGCCTGTGAACGATCACTTCTAATCACGCCGTTGGAGCACTACATAACAAACGTATTATACCCAGTGTGCTGACCATCTTACACAAAGTGGACTCGTGTGAGCGCTAAGCTACGTTCTTATTAGTCTGTCTACATCGCCAGAGCTTAAAATGCTCTGTTCCACCTTGTGATGTCATGTAGTGGTAGTTTTCAGATTAAGAGCTCCTTTACCTTTAGTCCAGTAGAGATTGGGCAATTCCAGGTCTGAAATGATCAAAAATGATTCTAGGAAAAGTGTGTGGAGTTTAAAAACACGGTGGCGTTTGAGAGAGAAGCACTCGGCCTAAATGTGCAGGGTTTGTGTGTTAAACGTGTGAATGAAACAAAACTCAGCTCCTGTTCTGTTTGTGATGAGGAAACAGCTGTTACTACTGTTATAAGATGAGAAATGTGAGTCCTCTGAGGTGCTGGTGGTGTGAGGCAGACTCTGCTCCCTCGGCGGGCACTATGGCTGATTAAAGTGCGCTCTGGAGAGTGGGACTGCGCCGCTTTGGTGCATCCATCTTGTTAAACAGATTGTGTTTGGTGACTGGGCGTTCACATGATTGTGGTCGTGATCAGACAAAGTGGGGACCCTGCCTCCCATATGAATGCAGAGGAGACTGTATGACAACTGAGTGTAAAGGAGACATATTACTCAAAATGTACTTTTTATAGCTTTTAGGATTTGTATAATTGTTCTATTTCAAAGTCAAAGTTGTATTTGTGTATTTGAGTAATCTTTATTCTCCTGTATTCAAGTCCTCATTGTTCTGAACAACCCCGTTTTCACCTCCGTGTACGGTTTGGCAGCGTCGCAGAGTCATTTTAACAGAAATGAAAAACAGCTCTGCTCTAGAGTGCAGCTCTCCACACTCTGGGCCCACCGCTTTGTTGTGATGATGTTTACGGGACAGACGGGAACTGGCTTCCAATACTTTTCCAACCCAGAAGTCGGCCATTTTAGATCAGTATTGTGATTAAGTAGTGTCGACACCAGGACAGCAGGTCTTCTTTAATAACCCGTGTTTGGCCTGTGCTCTCTCCACAGTATGAGTTCAAGGTGAAGAACATCAAGAAGAAGAAGGTCCACATCATGGTGTCCACAGACGGTGTGAAGGTGGCGCTCAGGAAGAAGAAGAAAGTGAGTTCACGACAAATAACAAATACCTGTTGGTAGGGCTGCAGCTATCGATTATTACAGTAATCGATTATTCTGTCGATTATTTTGTTCGAATAATCGTTTGTTATTGTCGTGTCTACTTTGCACATGTTAAGTCCACACCAGCTGCACTGACAGATCCACGTGTTTTGGACATGAAAAACATAATTATCGCTGGGCTCAGGTCGACTCACCTCACGGTTTCTTTTCCTCTTGATGTAATGTTCGGTTCTGTTTAGATGTTGTAGCATCAGTGTGGAGAAGGTGACTTTTAAAATGTAATCCCCTACAGATTACAGATTACATTCCCCAAAATGTAGTTTGTGACGTAATCAATTAAATTACTTAAAGTGAGTAATGTAATCTGAATACTTTGGATTACTTGATATTGTCATGATTTTTAAAACTACATAAATGTAGCAACCAACTCCTGCAAATTCTTGTTTAGTTTTAGACCTGGATTAGTTCTGGTTTTAGACCTGCTTTAGACCTGGTTTAGACCTGGTGTGAGTTCTGGCGCGATCCACGGAGTGTACGCGACAAGACACAATCCACGCGCAGAGTGCGCCGCGTACGGGGGATGCGGAGCGCACGGCGTACGGGAGATGTGGCGGGGTGCGCGGCAAACCGGACCGTACCGCGCACGTGGAGGTTCTGCTCTTATTACACATCCATGGGCGCCGCGCTGTTGTGTGTACAGTGAAGTGCAGCGGTCGTGCGGAAACTTTACCTCGACCACAAAAGGTTCCGGCCATCGCCGAGCGTATGAAAATAAAACGAAGCATCGAGGCAAAAAAAAATAATCGATGCATTTTTCTAATCGATTTAATCGATTAACTCAATGAATCGTTTCAGCCCTAACTGTTGGTGACATTCTAGTGTACATCAAGTGCAGTTTAAGGCTGCAACAACTCATTTGAATAATCGTGAGTCCTGATTTGCCAACTGTAAATAACTGTAATAGTTGTAACTGCATTATACTGGGGCTGGACTATTTGGAGAAAAAACTGAATTATGATATATGTTTTAATGATAGGACATTTTAAATACTTCCAGAAGAACTGGCGTTTCAAAACATGTTTGTACAGATTTAATCTACAGGGTTGGCCGTTTTTATCCACAATAAGACCGAAGACTCTTGTTTGTGGAGGAAATTGTGGTACTTCAAATTCCAGCGTTTGTGATTATCTTGGGATGTAACAATAACCGAAATATCATGATATTGTTTTGTCAAAGGTCTCACAATAATATCGTGGACCATCTCAATATTTCTAATCCCAAGTCTCTTTGCTTAAATGAACAGTTCTGATGCAGAAATAGCTTAAAAAAACAGAGGGAACTACATAGACCATGATCCTTTGCTCCGTTTCAGTGCAGACGACATGAAGAAATAACTGTTCTAAGCACTTTTACATCTTCATTCTGTGGATTAAGTCTGTGAAGCATTTTTAGAGGAAAAAGGAGCAGATTCACAGTTTTATATTGTAATAAATCTGGTCCAGAGAGATTTGGATTTCGTTCCATCCCTAATGACAATAAATGTACCAAATGACTGGTCAAAGCATTTTAGAGTCAGTCTTGTTATTCTGTAGAATATCGTAATATCGTGAGCTTTCCCACGATATCACAATAAATATCGTACCGTGAGGTTCAGACCGTGACGGTATCGTATCGTGAGACTTGGATATTGTTACACCCCTGTGATTGTCTCATTAAACTTTTGATTCCGCTGTGATTTGTCTTTCAGCCCCAGACTGTACAGACCAGGGATGGACATTCAATTACATTTTCTTAAGGGATCGTTGGGAAAATTAGCGATCGATTTTCGATTAATCATTAACATTTTATATTAAAATGATCATCACTATTATTACTGTTACTAATCTGCATAAATAAACTCAACTTTACAACATATAAACCATCACCACTACAGAGCCACATCAGTGTGAGATTAGACTGTGTTTAATGCAGCTTTAGCACATTTGTTTACGTCTTATAGAAACTAAACTTAAAACCACATGGCTCATTTGCATAAACAGAAAGCGGGGAAAAAAGCCGCTCTTTCCTTGTGCACTGATGTGTTCAGCTTCGGTTTGACTAAAGAACACGACTCAGTGGAATATGAGTGTTCTTTCTGTGACAGAGGATGTGATGAGGCTGGTGAGTCTGTTCTGTGCGTATGTCGCGTTGGAGATGCTGCGTAAACATGTGAAACCGGGATACTCAAAAAACCCGATCATACCCGGGACACTGATGTGCAGGTAAACACACTCTGAGGGATATAGTGATCTCCAAGGAGCCAGAGCCGAGACGTGTGACTGTGGGGCCACAACTCCAGTGTTTGCGCTGTGACGCAGCCTCGACTCCTTACGCTGCGTTACGCACAGCAACCTACATTCAGTTTGTCAATTAAAATGAACGTGATCGACGATATTCTTAATGACCAATTATCGACTAATCGATTAATCATGCGCATCCCTAACACAGACATTATTAAAATAAAATGCCCAAAAATACTAATCACCTGCCTGCAAATCTTTAAGCATCATTTATTGACATTTATTGGGTTAAAAACTTACTTCTAAATCTTATTGTACTGTAGAAATTATTGTTTGTTTAGTCGACTAATTGAAGGGCCACTTTTGGCCCCTGCAGGAATCACAGACATATTAAAAGTCCTGTGGTATGAAACTGACTCCTGTGAGCTTTAGTCAACGTTACCTCCTCAAAAACAGACCCGGAGTCGTGTTTCTTTGATTTTCATTCACACACGTTTGCGTCATTAGTCTGTCTACATCTCCAAACCTCAAACCTCAGTTCCACCTTGTGATGTCACGAAGCGAATGATGTCCTTTTGTGTCAGATGCCCTCCCCGTGTGTTAGATCAGATGCCCTCCCTGTGTGTCCACGGGGTCTGATGGTGTGTAAAAGCTGCTAACCCTGTAGTTTTGACCTTTGTACTTGGGATTCTTAGCGAGTTAGCATTAGCAGGTCACACTTCAGCCTCTCAAGTGTGAATGCTGTTTGGACGTGCGCTCTGGTCTGTGCCGTGTTTTGAAGCGTGATATATTGTGTAAAAAAGTATAGACAATGACATTTTTGTGTAATTACGCTACGCTGACACAATTAAAACTATTCTAAATGTCCACTGTTGTTAAAACATGAAGTGTAATACAGACACAGCAGGCGGAAACACAGAGGCAGTGTGGATGTTACAGGACACACGTGATGAATGATGAGCAGATGATTGAGACGTACAGATCTGATCGTAGTTCCTCCTCCGCTCCTGTGATCCCCGTCAGGTTCAGAAGACACCTGCAGATCAGAACAAGTCTGTGTCCTGAGGCTGCAGAGACCAGAGCAGAGGACATGTGCTGCACTGGGCTGGATCAGCAGTCAGCTCTGGGTCTGCGGGGGAGCGGGGGAAAATGGAGGTCAGGTTAGATGTGTTTAGACTACCTGTATAGCAGTGATTCCATTGGAGCGAGCTGTCAGAAGCACTGGATCAGATCTGAGCCACCCAGAGGAAAATAGCCACGTTAAACGCACTGCTCATACTGTACATGTACAGAGAATACGGATTCTAAATACTAAGTTTGAGTAACTGTATTCCAGTACATTTACTTCTTCATTGTGGTATTTGATCATGTGATTTAGACTTCAAACTGCACAGAATCAGTGAGGAAGTGCAACACCTGTGCTCTTGTAGTGAGGCACAGAGGGTCCGTCACTTTGTCGCCCTGCTCGTCTCCATGGAGATGACATTGCTTTGCACAGTATGACATTAAACACATCTAATACCACAGAGACAAGCAAATGACTCCACCAGGCCACTTTATAGGTCATATCTGTGGAGAGGTCGACCTTGCCCAACCCCCCCCCCCCAAAAAAAACACCTGCAGTTGATAAATGTAGGATAGATAGGTTTAACCCATGCTATGGAACATTCTAGTCAAAGAAGTCTCCATGGGAAACAGTAGGTGGTAGACCCTCTACCAGAGTTTGAACAGCACTTTTATGTACTATGACTAAGAAGCAGTGTGTCCACACTTTTCACCTGGAGCTTCAAACGTGGCACTGTGCTTTACACATTTGAATGGACATTTTGGTGAAGTTGCATGTTCCAGTATAAAGCTTATTTATCGTCTGAAAGTTCACTGTCGGATGATACCTTCACTGGTGATGCCTCCACCAACGATGCCTCCACTGTCTGCCCAGAGCATGGGTGGATGCAGTTTGTCTCCACACATCCTAAATGTCAGTCTTGTCCTCCCCGTCAGCGTAGAGCAGTGATACAGATCAGTGAGAGGATCCTGTGCTTCCACCTGATATTTAAATGTGGCTTCAGAGCACAAACAGATTGGCTGTGAGTCAGATGTAAAGTGTGCAGTGTCTGATAGAGGAGCGCTGGAGTGTGACAGAGGAGCTGATAGAGGAGTGACGGATGAGGCGGGGGATTCTTCTATTGTCAGGGACGTGATGATGGAGTCGCATGAGCTCTGGTGACGTCCAAACTTTCTAAAGGAGTTTGAAAATGAGATGGAGATGATTTTACATGGGAGAAACTGCACATGTTTGGTGCTGATCCCTGGATAATATTTCTGCATAAGAGCTCTGCTGGATTTTCTATTCAGATATTTCTCTCAAAAAGAGGATAAGCATGTTACTCACGTTACTGTAATTGAGTAGTTTTTATAAGTAATTTGTAATTTTTTAAAGTAGTTTTTGAAATAAGTCATTTTACTTTTACTTGAGTACATTTTGACCCAAGTATTTTACTTCATTACTCTGGAACCTGCCCTCGTTCCTGAGTAAAATCAGTGAGAAAAAAAAGAAATGAAAAAAAACAAACAAACAAACAAAAAAACCAACAATCTGGACGATATTCCAGAGCCGTTGGTCGAACTTGTGACAGTTATTTGTGTTACTGCTTTGGCGTAAGTTGGGGGTGAGCAGGTCTTTGTAGTTCCAACATCCTGTGGCAGGTCCCTGATGTGACAGGAGATCTTCTCTGCTTTTCTCCATCGAACACTCCACATTAACACATTAGGTCATGAAGACAACACAGATCTGAACTTTGCACTTTCAAGTGAGGCTTGGAGTGAAAGCACGGCCCCCACATTGTGTGGTCAGGTGCAGTAACAGCTGTACTCTGCCTGTTGTGAAGCTGCATCTTCTGTGAGGACCACAGGTCGACCTCGAGGGACTTTGGCCTTGTGGTGATGTGACCTACATGGAAACATCAGGTTCTTTCAGCTTTTGCACCTGCACAAGGTCTGATATCGAGTTCACTTCACATGGCACATAGAACATTATTGACTGATGAAACACAAAAATATATCACTTTATCAAAGTGAAGAAAATAAATGAGGACGTATACGACTGCATGATGATGTATGAAAATGATTTATAAATCGGCGGCACGGTGGCACTCATGCCTCACAGCAAGAAGGTTGCGGGTTCGATCCCCTGGTCGCCCGGGCCTTCCTGTGTCGAGTTTGCATGTTCTCCCTGTGTCTGGATGGATTTCCTCCGGGCTCCGGTTTCCCAATCAACTCAAAACATGCAGCACCTGAACTAACATCGAGGGGGGTCAGGTGCTGTGAGGACTGGGCAGCAAACTGCCCCCGCTGGATTAAGCGGGAGAAGATGGATGGATTTATAAATCAAAGAACAAGAACAAATATTTTAATAGCAAACTGAACTCCACCAGTTGGCATTCTTCTCCACACCCCATAGGAAGTAGAATACCCCCTCTTTTCATTGTCTTAAGACTTAGCTAAAAAATTAATGATTTTCCTAGTTTGCCTTTGTGGATAAACTGTCCCTGCATTTTGGATCAAACTGTGTGAAAGACACAGAAAGAATGAAGACCTAGCAGAACTCAGCACTGCCGTCTGCAATTTTCAACTTTTTATCTCAGTTTGGTACTTGACGGATGCAAAACTATGATAAAGATTTCCTCCAGGACTCGTCCCACTGACCACAGTGACTCTGCCAGAGCAGCCGTACAACAGCTCACAGAAGACCTCCTGTGCATTATTTATCACCTTCCACCTTACTCAAGTGAATATTGCATGAGTTGAAGGTAGCAATAAGACAATATTGAGATTGAGCGAGATTTAAATAAAGTTTGTCCCTTATGTGTGTGTGTGTGTGTTCATTTATGTGTTTGTATTTGTTTTATGTGTGTGTTTGTGTGTTTTCAGAAAAAGGAGTGGACATGGGACGAGAGTAAGATGATGGTGATGCAGGACCCCATCTACAGGTAGGACGCAGCTACACAGTCTCTCTGTCGAAACACACACACACAAGCACACATGAGCACACACACACACACACACCCACACGAGCAGACACACACACACACACTCACACGAGCAGACACACACACACACACACGAGCAGACACACACACACACACTCACTCACACGAGCAGACACACACACACACACTCACTCACACGAGCAGACACACACAGACACACACACACACGCACTCACACGAGCAGACACACACAGACACACACACTCACACGAGCAGACACACACAGACACACACACTCACACGAGCAGACACACACACACACTCACTCACACGAGCAGACACACACACACACACACACACAGACACACACACACACTCACACGAGCAGACACACACAGACACACACACACTCACACAGACACACAGCTTAACAGCTTTACTGAATCAGGTCCAAATGATGCTCATACCTGTTGTGTGGACACAGTGGTGCCTGCACCTCCTCTGCACCTCCTCCTCGGGCTCCTGTACATAAAGCTCCTGTGGGCCAAGAGGGACAGGAGAGCCCATCATTTTCCCTGCTGTCCGGACCAGATTTAAAATTTCATTTTTTGATTTGACCAGTAAATTTCCAAACCAGCTGGTGATTCCATATCTGAGAATTGACTTAATAGATGCTCTATAGAAAATGAGCATCATGTTTCGACAGACGACAGACGGTCAGTAGTCTTCATACACCTTTACAGCTCAAACAGAAATAACTTTTCTGAATAAAAAATAAAAAAAACATCAAAAATAGCTTGACCTGCGGTAAACAGAGACTTATTTACTTTATGCCCTTGAACCTTCAGCCCTCGTTCTGAGCACAAGGCCACAGTCCAGTCTACTGTCGTCCCAAACTCTACTAAAAGCTTCTGTCTGCACTGTATTCTCTGAGTGCGGCTCCTAAATAGCACATTTGAGTGCAAATAGTAAAACAAATACAGAACCATGTAGGGGTGTAACAATATCCAAGTATCACGATACGATATCGTCACAGTATGAAGCTCACAGTACGATATTTATTGCGATAGGCTATCACAAAATGGTGGGGAGGCTCACGATATTATGATATTCTACAGAATAACAAGACTGTCATTCTAAAACGCTTTGACCGGTCATTTGGTGCATTTATTGTCTTTAGGGATGGAACGAAATCCAAATCTCTCTGGACCAGATTTTGTGGAGGCACAAAACTGAATCTGCTCCTTTTTCCTCTAAAAATGCTTCACAGACTTAATCCAAAGAATGAAGATGTAAAAGTGCTTAGAACAGTTATTTCTTCATGTCGTCTGCACTGAAACGGAGCAAAGGATCATGGTCTATGTAGTTCCCTCTGTTGTTTTACCTATTTCTGCATCAGAATTATTCAAAGAGACTTGAGATTAGAAATATTGTGATGGTCCATGATATTAATGTGAGACCTTTGACGATGCAATAGCACCATATTTCAATTAAAGTTACGGTGTTACGTAGAACCGCGCTGGCTGCACTCATGCTTGGGTCAGACACGTCTTTGGGACTCGGATCGGGCGGACGAATCAGAAAAAAAGCATCACTTATGCTTAGCCAATTTGGGTGAAGTGTCTTGTCCATGGGCACAACAGTATACACTGGTCAGAGCTGGGATTGAATTGTAAAAACGTTGCACCTGTCTGTACACCTGATACTCCTTCACCTGTCTGTACACCTGATACTCCTTCACCTGTCTGTACACCTGATACTCCTTCACCTGTCTGTACACCTGACAATCGTGCATCTGTCTGTACACAATGAAGTTAGAGGATTTCCTGATTTGTCAGATTTGGAGTAGGAGGGAATTGTTTTACACTCACAGTGAGACGGAGATGGAAAGATTAACATGCAGGAATGAAACTAAACACTAGTGCAGGAACTGCTTTGTTAGAGTGAATGACCTCAGTTAGCATCAGCCCTAAGCTGCCCACGGCTGAATGATCCCAGTTATCACGAGGGCTAAAGCTACAGCGAGCTCCTCGTATGTGTGATAAGATGTGAGCACTCAGGAGGGCAGACTGACAGGACAGGCTCACAGCAGCGAATCACTTGTGTTCTATTCAAAGTACGACTGGATCCCACTGAGGTAAATACTGTTTTAGGCATCCAGGGTTTTAAGTTCTGATACAGTGATGATACTTTGGCTTAAGTATTTGCCGATACCAGATATCAACCAATACCAGATAGTATTTATTTCCTTCCTTTCCTTATTTCTTCCTTTATTTCCTGTTTTGTTTTCATGAAATCTGAGATGCTCCAAAACAGCCAGGAGCTACAGAATCAGACGACTGCATATTTTAGCAATCTTTATTTTCTAAAAGCAGAAAATGAAATCCAAGGACTTGGACAATGATTATGAAAATAACTGAGATGCAACCTGCCCAAGGGCCAAAATATGACAAAACTTCCAAGTCATTAAAGGCTTCCATTTCTTTACAAATACATGAGAAGAACCATTTGCACTTTCATGTTTTAGAAGTTGGAGTAATTGATAGAGTTGTATTGAAAATCAGATACGAATCGATATTACAATTAGAATTGAAACTCGATACTCATTTAAGCAGGTACTGAGCTTTAGAATGATCTGGAGCTGTGTCAGAACAAGTAGAAGAGCACACAGACTAGTACACACCCTGGAGCACTGAGGGACCTACTGGAGCACTGAGGGACCTACTGGAGCACTGAGGAACCTACTGGAGCACTGAGGAACCTACTGGACCACTGAGGAACCTACTGGAGCACTGAGGAACCTACTGGACCACTGAGGAACCTACTGGAGCACTGAGGAACCTACTGGAGCACTGAGGGATACACACATATAAGGACACATGGGAACAGAAAAGAAAGTTCTACCATTAAATGTAAATCACATGTTAGGTGTTTTTTATTATTATCATGGTATCAAAATCAGTACTGAGTCAAGTCTTTAGTCTTGAAATAGAGTTTGAAATGTTTGTATCATGACAGTGCTAACCGATCTTGTCATACGATTTTGATAGGGACAGTACATATTAATGAACACATGCAAATAACAATGTAAATATGTCAGATTATAGCAAAGATGCTAATTTCCATCTGTTGTCCCGAGGCAAGTGACACAAAAACACGATAACACATTACAAAACAAAATAGAGAAATAAAAGTGTAGTTAAAAGTGCTCACAGACCTGGTTTTCCTTCATCCACAGTTTAAGGTGCAGTGTAAAAGTGGACAGAGATGGACATTCTCTTATTGTCAGAGGAATTTTATTCCAATAATGACGGAGAGCACAGTCTGTCCAAATGTGGTACGTCTGTGTGGTTCCTCACAGTCCCCCCGAGCTGTGGCCCTGGGGCCCGTCCCTCTCACTGACTTTGGTTTTATAAAGTCCTTTAATGGAGGAGGAGCGAGTCCACGTAGAACTTTGAATATAAAACATGATTTTCAAAATGAGTAAAATTATCGAAGCTGAGTAAACTATATTTATCTAAAACATTGCAGTGGTGAAATGAATTGGGTTTCCTGTCCAGGACTTTTATGGCCTTTTTAAAAAAGAGATTCTATAGGTTTGAGTGTTGTGCCAGCGGCAAGTGACCAGGAGGTGATACAGTATTCAATATGTATGTATTGTATGTAAAAACATGCGAGCAGCATTCAGCGTCATGAACGGCCGTATGTATCTAAAATTCTGTATATTAAAATGTCTTGTGTGTGTCATGTTTTTGATGGGCTTTTTAAAAGTGAGGTTTGGATCCAGGGTCAGGCCAAGATATTTAAATTCCCTCACTAAGCTGAGTTCCTCTACATTTAGGAAGACACTCTTTTTCTCAACAACTCAAGTCTGTTTGGAAAACCAAAACTGTCCACATTAGACTCAAACTGATTTGTGCACTTTTGTAGTTTTAGCATTGTAAATTCTGCTCTGAAGTATGTGTGATAGTATTTGGACATGTGAAATGAAACCTCATGAATTGGTCTGTGAACGGAGAAGCACTTTAACTTTAATGTGGTAAATTATAATCTGTAGTGTGTGACGCCGTGTGGATATGAATGAAAGTGAATTATATGAATAGGTCGAGATAATGAAATGATTGGCACCTTATATTAGATATTGTAACTTTGTTGTTAATGCGGTTGCATCTGCTTTGTGGTGAGTGCAGCATGTGGTTATGATTGAATGAGTGTATGAATTGACTAATATTAGTATATCTCTGTATGTGGTAAATTGTGCATTGTGACGGAGCAGGTCCGTCCCTGAGAGCACGGTCCCCGGGGGAAAACGTGGGAAGACGCGTGCTCACCTGTTTCCTTGTTTGCTGGGCTCCGCGCTGCGGTGCGGGCGCGCAGTGGACTTCGCTTTTGCGTGTTCTCGGCCGCGACTGGGGGTGCGCACTTGGAGGCGCCGGAGCTGTCCTTCAGAGACCCGCGGTGGTCGACTGTTACTTGCCCTCGCGCTGCCGCTGCTGCCGCATCCCGGTGCGCACTGGCAAACCCGGACACATCCACGTCAGGAGCTTAAATCCTCCCGTTGTGCGCGCTCCGGGGTCATGTGAGCCACAGGTGACTGGCCTGGACAATTAACTGTGTTTTATTTGTGTGTAACCCGTTTTTGGTCATTTACGGATGTGAGATCCTAGCAATTCTCTGTGTGTAACTGGTGGTCCCTGTAATATTAATCATTTGGTCGTAGAAATGATTTAATTAAGCTTTTAGAGGGGAGTTACGTAAGGTGGGAGGGGCGAGGGGTGTATAAAGGTGCGCCCTGCCGCTCAGCACCGGGGTCAGTCTAGTCTCTACTCTCGTCCTGTCTGGTCGGGTCGTGTTTTGTCGTGTCCTGGCTACAATGAAGGTAGTGTTTTGCTGGAAAAGCGAGGGAGCGAGCGAGCAAACGACTGAGAGACTAAGAGAGAGTGGAGCGAGAGCTAAACGAGAGACTTGAAGGAGAAGTCGACCTTTTTGCTGCCCTGTAAATGGACCTTTTTTCCCACTGTTTCACTGTAAATATTTCCTGCACACATTTTTGCGCCTGTTTTTCCTGTTCTGCTCTGTGGAATAAAACATTCTAAACGAGCATCCCGACTCAGCCTGAGTGTTTTGAAGAGGACCCCGTGACATGCATATTTTTTGTAATGTTTTTATGAACTGTGGGGGTCGTGTGGCTGGTTCACACCAGCAGGACTGAGGATGGAAATTAGCTTTGGCTATAATCCTGCGTATTTACAGATATGTGATTTTTCCATATATTCCTGTTTTGATATGCATTGTCCCTTCATAAATAAATAAATACAAAAAAATACAAATACAAATACACTGGACTGCTGAAGTGCAAATGGATATTTGCTGAACATCATGCAGACTGTTTTCTTTGCATTTAGCTGTAAACAAGAGGCCTTGATCCAGTTTTGGATCAGGGCCTTTGCAGATGTTAAAATCTGTGAGGCCTCTTGAGGGTTTTTCGCCCGAGTAAAAATAACAGCATCATCTGCATACATCTGAATATCGACATTTGGACACACATCAGGGAGATCATTGATGTAAATTGAGAATAAAATAGGCCCTAGAACACTTCCTTGGGGGACTCCTACGGGGCAGTTCAGGTATTGTGACTTGATGCCTGAAACAGACACTTTCTATCAGATAAATAGGATTTGAACCAAAGTAATGTTTCATCAGAGAAATTAAACCGGGTCATTTTGGATAAGAGGACATTATGGTTCACTGTATCAAAGGCCTTCGTGAGATCCAGGAAGACGCCTCCTACACAGGGATTTGTATCAAGACGACCTTTGATCTTTTCTACAAAAATACTATTTGCAGCCTCTGTTGAATAGTGTTTCTGAAAACCGAATTTCATGGGGTGTAAAGATGTATGACCAGTACTCAAGTGTTCATTTAACTGCTGTACTGCGCAATTGAGGGAAGAATACTTATTGGTCTATAATTAGACACGTCTGTTTTGTCGCCAGATTTAAAAATTGGACTGACCACGGCCAGTTTCCAAGCAGAAGGGACGACATTTTGAGTGAAGGATAAATTCACAAGTTGAGTAATAGGCGAGATTAAAGATTGTTTAAATTGTTTTAAAAGATTTGTGTCCATTCCGAAAACGTCTTTGGACTTTGAATGATTCAGTGAATTTATAATAAGCACTTCTGATTCTGTGATGTCTCTTATCTTAAACATGCCGTTAGCAGAGTTCATAGGATCATTGGTACAGTTAGGTGGAGGTGCTGTGCAACTTCATGCACAGAATTAATAAAATATTCATTTATAGCAGTTGCTATATCAGCGGGTTTAGAGAAAGTAAACCAGCTAGTTTTATTCCTATGTTTTGTGTACTGTTTTTTTATTTCGTCTGCCAACTCATTTGTCGATGTTTTTCCAAATATCTCTAATATTTCCTTTTCCATTCTCAATAATATTGATGTCGAAATTTGCTTTAGCTTTTCGGATCAGACTTGTAACTTTATTTCTGATTGAGGTAAATCTCTGCCTGTCAAAGATCAAACCAGATTTTATTGATATTTTCATTAATAAATCCCTCTCTTTCATCATTTTTCTATATTGGTCGTCAATCCCATGGATTATGTGTCTGATGCTTTTCTGGCACCAACACATTAGTAGTCCATCCATCCATCCATCTTCTCCCGCTTAATCCGGCTGGGTCGCGGGGGCAGTTTGCTGCCCAATACTCATAGCACCTGACCCCCCCTATGAACCCCTCTGCAGGTGGTGAGCCCACAGGAGGGTGGACAACATGGTCCTTGATGTTAGTTCATAGGGGTGCGGGCATGTTTTGGGTTGATGGGGGAAACCGGAGCACCCGGAGGAAACCCATCCAGACACGGGGAGGAACATGCAAACTCCACACAGAAAGGCCCGGGCGACCCGGGGATCGAACCCGCAACCTTCTTGCTGTGAGGCCTGAGTGTTGCCACTCAGCCACCGTGCCGCCACACATTAGTAGTTAATATTTTTAAATTAATTTGAACATTTAACAAAGCAAAAACAGAGAATCTTCTCTGGAGTTCTGTAAGATAGGAGTTCATTGGTCCAAGTTGCCTGACTGAGAAGAGCAGAGGCTTTCTGATTCACCTTTTGGCTGCACAAACAGCACAAAATATCTCCCAGCAGGCGTTCATTGTACCAAATTCGAAATTTTGGGCTCATCGTTCCAAGTAAATCCACACACAATAGAAATGACCCTGATCACATGGCTCCAGTAGGACTGCAGTCTGACACAACTCCAGACCATGTGTACAACATCTCCAGTGGACGTGTTACATCTCTGACACCTGTGATAGATGTTGAATTGAATGTGTTTGTTTGAGCAAAGTTTGATGACTTATTCCAGTTTTGGTTTGTGGAAGCTCTAAGTCTGTAAGCTCTTTGCCTTGATTGGAGACTGGGGAGTTATACTATAGATGTGAAGCCTTTCGTGGACAACACAAAATCTTATTAATTGGGTTTTAATTGGAATGAAATCTTTTGTTTGGCTTTTGCTCCAATTCCTGATCTGTAAATATATTGTTTATTGAAGTCGTGTTCAGATAATCGACAAAAGTCAGCAAACATGTTGGTATGAAGGTCAACTGTTGTGATGCCTTTCCTGGACCAGCTCTGTAGAAGACCATCTGCTGTTAGCTTTGGACTGTTACGATTCTTCTCGAGGGGTAGTTCATCTCGACATGATGGTCACACATGAGACATGAGGAATCTGGATCTAGTGTGTGGTGTGTGTTAGTATGGATAGTGAAGGTGTGTGTTAGTATGGATAGTGAAGGTGTGTGTTAGTATGGATAGTGAAGGTGTGTGTTAGTATGGATAGTGAAGGTGTGTGTTAGTATGGATAGTGAAGGTGTGTGTTAGTATGGATAGTGAAGGTGTGTGTTATTGCAGGATTCTTCTGTTTCCTTGCTGCTGTTTGGGGCCTCTGCTGCTGACCTTGGGGCCCTGTGTTGCTGTCTGCTGGGGCCTGCCTATTCTGGTGTTTGTATGTGGAGTCATATGCACCCTCTGTGTGGAGAGTCCCGAGTGTCTCTAAGTGGCTACTGCGAAGCGGCTTCACTATTCTCTAGGCCTACAGAAACTCTTGGACTAAAGACATGTCCTGTCAAAAAGCGAGGCAAAAGCTCCTGAAACTGTTCTGTATGTCTGTATATGTCTGCACTCACAACGCTACACCAGCAGGGGGAGTCCAGGCAAAACCATTTTATGTAGAAGAAAACACTGCTAGGAATTACTAGGAAACAGTGTATTTTTATAAAGACAGATTCAACTTGTGAATCATGAGTTTAATCTGTCTTTTTACATAGAAATACCAAATCAGCCAATTCAGCTCCATCGCCCCCCACCGCTAACCGATGAACTAACACTACAGCCCTACAGCCCTACTGCCCTACTGCCCTACCGCCCTACAACCCTACAGCCCTACAACCACATGACCCCACAACCCTACAAGACTACAGCCCCACAGTCCCACAGCCCTACAACCCTACAACCCCACAGCCCTACAACCCCACAGCCCTACAGCCCTACAGCCCCACAGCCCTACAACCACACAACCCCACAACCCTACAAGACTACAGCCCTACAGCCCCACAGCCCCACAAAACTACAGCCCTACAACCCCATAACCCTACAGCCCCACAGCCCTTCAACCCCACAGTCCTACAACCCCACAAACCTACAACCCCACAGCTCTACAGCCCCACAACCCTCCAGCCCTACAACCCCACAACCCTACAGCCCTACAACCACACGACCCCACAACCCCACAACCCTACAGCCCCACAGCCCTTCAACCCCACAGTCCTACAACCCCACAAACCTACAACCCTCCAGCCCTACAACCCCACAACCCTACAGCTCCACAACCCTACAACCCTACAGCCCCTCAAGGTATACACCACCACCTCACCGTATACACCACCCACCTCACTCAAAGCCAGCACAATTGTGAGTGATGCAACTCATCCTGCACACATCTGTTCAGCCTCCAGAACATATGTTCCTAAGCAACAGAATAAAGTCCCAAACATAAAGCCAAATGAGATGTGTCTGTCGTGCCTGGTGGTGCTATACTGCTCTGTTCTGACGGAGCGAGGTCACTGCAGAAACACGGCAAACTCTACTCTTGTGTTTGTGCTGAAGGGTGGATGTTTGGACAATCCACTGTGCTTTAATGATCCACTCTGGAGGTGGTGGAGAGCGTGGTGGTGGTGGAGGCTATGGTGATGGAGGCTGTGGAGATGATGATGGAGGCTGTGTAGGTGATGATGCTGGAGGCTGTGGAGGTAGTGGTGGAGGCTGTGGAGGTGGTGCTGGACGTTGTGGAGGTGGTGGTGGAGGCTGTGGAAGTGGTGGTGGTGGTGGAGGCTGTGGAGGTGGTGGTAGTGGAGGCTGTGGAGGTAGTGGTGGAGGCTGTGGAGGTGGTGGTGTTGGAGGTTGTGGAGGTGGTGGTGGAGGCTGTGGAGGTGGTGGTGGTGGTGGTGGAGGCTGTGGTGGTGGTGTTGGAGGCTGTGGAGGTGGAGGTGGTGGAGGTGGTGTTGGAGGCTGTGGAAGTGGTGGTGGTGGTGGAGGTGGTGGAGGCTGTGGAGGTAGTGGTGGAGGCTGTGGAGGTGGTGGTGTTGGAGGTTGTGGAGGTGGTGGTGGTGGTGGTGGTGGTGGTGGAGGCTGTGGAGGTGGTGGTGGTGGTGGTGGTGGAGGCTGTGGTGGTGTTGTTGGAGGCTGTGGAGGTGGAGGTGGTGGAGGTGGTGTTGGAGGCTGTGAAAGTGGTGGTGGTGGTGGAGGTGGTGGAGGCTGTGGAGGTAGTGGTGGAGGCTGTGGAGGTGGTGGTGTTGGAGGTTGTGGAGGTGGTGGTGGTGGTGGTGGTGGAGGCTGTGGAGGTGGTGGTGGTGGTGGTGGTGGAGGCTGTGAAAGTGGTGGTGTTGGAGGCTGTGGAGGTGGTGGTGGTGGTGGTGGTGTTGGAGGCTGTGGTGGTGTTGGAAGTGGTGGTGGTGGTGGAGGCTGTGGAGGTGGTGGTGTTGGAGGCTGTGGAGGTGGTGGAGGTGGTGTTGGAGGCTGTGGAGGTGATGTTGGAGGCTGTGGTGGTGGTGGTGGTGGTGGTGGTGGTGGTGGAGGCTATGGAGGTGGTGGTAGTGGAGGTGGTGTTGGAGGCTGTGGTGGTGGTGGTAGTGGAGGTGGTGTTGGAGGCTGTGGTGGTGGTGGTGGTGGAGACTGTGTTGTGTGTGTGAGGAACATTGTAAGTCTCTGCTCTGAGGTGTTTGTCCTTTACTGTTCTCACTCTGTGGGATCTTCATTAAAAATCTGTTTCACTGTCACCTGCTCCAGCTGCACGTTTCCTGGCAACGCTGAGGAATGTCCAGAGCCCCGAGTACAGTATCACACAGTGCAGTATCACACAGTACTGTACAGTATCACACAGTGCAGTATCACACAGTACAGTATCACACAGTGCAGTATCACACAGTACTGTACAGTATCACACAGTGCAGTATCACACTGTACAGTATCACACAGTACTGTACAGTATCACACAGTGCAGTATCACACTGTACAGTATCACACAGTACTGTACAGTATCACACAGTGCAGTATCACACTGTACAGTATCACACAGTACTGTACAGTATCACACAGTGCAGTATCACACAGTGCAGTATCACACAGTACTGTACAGTATCACACAGTGCAGTATCACACAGTACAGTATCACACAGTGCAGTATCACACAGTACTGTACAGTATCACACAGTGCAGTATCACACAGTGCAGTATCACACAGTACTGTACAGTATCACACAGTGCAGTATCACACAGTACTGTACAGTATCACACAGTGCAGTATCACACAGTACAGTATCACACAGTGCAGTATCACACAGTACTGTACAGTATCACACAGTGCAGTATCACACTGTACAGTATCACACAGTACTGTACAGTATCACGCAGTACTGTACAGTATCACACAGTGCAGTACAGTATCACACAGTGCAGTATCACACAGTACTGTACAGTATCACACAGTGCAGTACAGTATCACACAGTGCAGTATCACACAGTGCAGTACAGTATCACACAGTGCAGTATCACACAGTACTGTACAGTATCACACAGTGCAGTATCACACTGTACAGTATCACACAGTACTGTACAGTATCACGCAGTACTGTACAGTATCACACAGTGCAGTACAGTATCACACAGTGCAGTATCACACAGTACTGTACAGTATCACACAGTGCAGTACAGTATCACACAGTGCAGTATCACACAGTACTGTACAGTATCACACAGTGCAGTATCACACTGTACAGTATCACACAGTACTGTACAGTATCACGCAGTACTGTACAGTATCACACAGTGCAGTATCACACAGTACTGTACAGTATCACACAGTACTGTACAGTATCACACAGTGCAGTATCACACAGTACTGTACAGTATCACACAGTACTGTACAGTATCACACAGTGCAGTATCACACAGTACTGTACAGTATCACGCAGTGCAGTATCACACTGTACAGTATCACACAGTACTGTACAGTATCACGCAGTACTGTACAGTATCACACAGTGCAGTATCACACAGTACTGTACAGTATCACACAGTGCAGTATCACACAGTACTGTACAGTATCACACAGTGCAGTATCACACAGTGCAGTATCACACAGTACTGTACAGTATCACACAGTGCAGTATCACACAGTGCAGTATCACACAGTACTGTACAGTATCACACAGTACTGTACAGTATCACACAGTGCAGTATCACACAGTGCAGTATCACACAGTACTGTACAGTATCACACAGTACTGTACAGTATCACACAGTACAGTATCACACAGTGCAGTATCACACAGTACTGTACAGTATCACACAGTACTGTACAGTATCACACAGTGCAGTATCACACAGTACTGTACAGTATCACACAGTGCAGTATCACACAGTGCAGTATCACACAGTACTGTACAGTATCACACAGTACTGTACAGTATCACACAGTGCAGTATCACACAGTACTGTACAGTATCACACAGTGCAGTATCACACAGTGCAGTATCACACAGTACTGTACAGTATCACACAGTGCAGTATCACACAGTACTGTACAGTATCACACAGTGCAGTATCACACAGTGCAGTATCACACAGTACTGTACAGTATCACACAGTACTGTGCAGTATCACACAGTGCAGTATCACACAGTACTGTACAGTATCACACAGTACAGTATCACACAGTGCAGTATCACACAGTGCAGTATCACACAGTACTGTACAGTATCACACAGTGCAGTATCACACAGTACTGTACAGTATCACACAGTGCAGTATCACACAGTGCAGTATCACACAGTACTGTACAGTATCACACAGTACTGTGCAGTATCACACAGTGCAGTATCACACAGTACTGTACAGTATCACACAGTACTGTGCAGTATCACACAGTGCAGTATCACACAGTGCAGTATCACACAGTACTGTACAGTATCACGCAGTACTGTACAGTATCACACAGTGCAGTATCACACAGTACTGTACAGTATCACGCAGTACTGTACAGTATCACACAGTGCAGTATCACACAGTACTGTACAGTATCACACAGTACTGTACAGTATCACACAGTGCAGTATCACACAGTACTGTACAGTATCACACAGTACTGTACAGTATCACACAGTGCAGTATCACACAGTGCAGTATCACACAGTACTGTACAGTATCACACAGTGCAGTATCACACAGTGCAGTATCACACAGTACTGTACAGTATCACACAGTACTGTACAGTATCACACAGTGCAGTATCACACAGTGCAGTATCACACAGTACTGTACAGTATCACACAGTACTGTACAGTATCACACAGTGCAGTATCACACAGTACTGTACAGTATCACACAGTACTGTACAGTATCACACAGTGCAGTATCACACAGTGCAGTATCACACAGTACTGTACAGTATCACACAGTACTGTACAGTATCACACAGTGCAGTATCACACAGTACTGTACAGTATCACACAGTACTGTACAGTATCACACAGTGCAGTATCACACAGTGCAGTATCACACAGTACTGTACAGTATCACACAGTGCAGTATCACACAGTGCAGTATCACACAGTACTGTACAGTATCACACAGTACTGTGCAGTATCACACAGTGCAGTATCACACAGTGCAGTATCACACAGTACTGTACAGTATCACGCAGTACTGTACAGTATCACACAGTGCAGTATCACACAGTACTGTACAGTATCACGCAGTACTGTACAGTATCACACAGTGCAGTATCACACAGTACTGTACAGTATCACGCAGTACTGTACAGTATCACACAGTGCAGTATCACGCAGTACTGTACAGTATCACACAGTGCAGTATCACGCAGTACTGTACAGTATCACACAGTGCAGTATCACGCAGTACTGTACAGTATCACTGAACCAGACCTAAACCAGGTCTAAACCAGAACTAAACCAGACCTGAACAAAGAGTAAACCAGGACTACACCAGGATTACACCAGGACTACAGTAGGACTACACCAGGACTACACTAGGACTACACCAGGACTACACCAGGACTACACCAGGATTACACCAGGATTACACCAGGACTACACGATGACTACACCAGGACTACACCAGGACTACACCAGGATTACACCAGGACTACACCAGGATTACACCAGGACTACACGATGACTACACCAGGATTACACCAGGACTACACCAGGATTACACCAGGATTACACCAGGATTACACCAGGACTACACCCTCTGAAAGTGGGGGTGTGTGGAGGATTCACCTGGTTTGGAGGGAGGTAGAGGCGGCTTTAACCTGGGTCCGTTAGGAGCACTCCAAAATCATGCTGTCTGACATCGTGATTTTTGGTCCAAAATGATGATTCAGCCCTATTGTACATGTACTTCAGTGTGTACATGTACTTCAGTGTGTACATGTACTTCAGTGTGTACATAGGTAGTGTAGTGTGTACATGTACGTCAGTGTGTACATGTAATTGAGTGTGTACATAGGTAGTGTAGTGTGTACATGTATATGAGTGTGTACATAGGTAGTGTAGGGTGTACATAGGTAGTGTAGGGTGTACATAGGTAGTGTAGTGTGTACATAGGTAGTGTAGGGTGTACATAGGTAGTGTAGGGTGTACATAGGTAGTGTAGGGTGTACATAGGTAGTGTAGTGTGTACATGTATATGAGTGTGTACATAGGTAGTGTAGTGTGTACATAGGTAGTGTAGTGTGTACATAGGTAGTGTAGTGTGTACATAGGTAGTGTAGTGTGTACATAGGTAGTGTAGTGTGTACATGTATATGAGTGTGTACATAGGTAGTGTAGTGTGTACATAGGTAGTGTAGTGTGTACATAGGTAGTGTAGTGTGTACATAGGTAGTGTAGGGTGTACATAGGTAGTGTAGTGTGTACATAGGTAGTGTAGGGTGTACATAGGTAGTGTAGGGTGTACATAGGTAGTGTAGTGTGTACATAGGTAGTGTAGGGTGTACATAGGTAGTGTAGTGTGTACATAGGTAGTGTAGTGTGTACATAGGTAGTGTAGGGTGTACATAGGTAGTGTAGTGTGTACATAGGTAGTGTAGGGTGTACATAGGTAGTGTAGTGTGTACATAGGTAGTGTAGGGTGTACATAGGTAGTGTAGGGTGTACATAGGTAGTGTAGGGTGTACATAGGTAGTGTAGGGTGTACATAGGTAGTGTAGTGTGTACATAGGTAGTGTAGGGTGTACATAGGTAGTGTAGTGTGTACATAGGTAGTGTAGTGTGTACATAGGTAGTGTAGTGTGTACATAGGTAGTGTAGTGTGTACATAGGTAGTGTAGTGTGTACATAGGTAGTGTAGTGTGTACATAGGTAGTGTAGGGTGTGAGGTCATTGGACAGCGCTGTTCTTGATGTTAAATGATATTTGAAAACACCAGGGAGCTGAACCCAGAACCTTCTCTGAGTGAGACACAGTATCAGTGGTGTTGTTTTTATGCATTTTCAAGTAGCTAAGAAGCTGTTTCAAACATTATTAAAATCTACTAAAGCACTTTTTTACAACTCTGTTCGAGTTCTCAGACTCTCCTGCTGCTGCTCCTTTAAACCCTGTGTACCCTGCTGTAACTAAGCTCCCACTGAATCACGTCCAGTCCTATTCTCCTCTGATTAGCACTGACACTGATCCAGTGTGTGACCTGCTTCACCCATGTCTTCTCGAGTGTTTCGTCAGTCATGCACAAGTGTTCTTCTCGTCTCCACAGAGATAATGGACTGTCCACTCGCTTAGCTCACCCACAATGCCCCACACATCACTAACGTCCAGTGAACGCGCTCCGCTTCAGTCCTGGCCCTTCTCCTCCATAAACACTTTTCACTCCATGTCTGACCTCCAGAGTTTCTTTTTCTGTCATGGACGGCTCGCTCTGTGCTGATGTGTGCGGTTCATCGAGCATTTTACAGTTTTCAGAACGTGAAAAATGGAACTAGTTCATTTTAAAGGGTGCAGTGATCCAAAGTGATTCCTCTCTCGCCTTATTCTTCACCACAATGAGTTTAGGAGCACTTTTCAAAACTTTCCCATGATGGTAATGCTAGCAACAACTACCGTGCTAACTGCACACTTCCTGATTATTGGGTAATAAATCGCTTTATAATTAGATGCTGGAAGTACACAATGAACTTATTTTGACCTCTAGAGCTGCTCATACAGTGTGTCTGTACTGGGGTCCCAACTTGATCTCAAATATCCATGGAAAAGAAATCGACTACAGGTCCTTGATTTGTGACATTTTGATGTGATCTGATTGGTTAATCCACCTGTCAATCACGGCCACTGGAATTTGGGAGACAGAATACGGCTTCAGGCCCACCGTCTCTGTAAGGTTTTGAATAAGTGTCTGTTTCCCTATGTGTGATGAGTCCTCAGAAGGACTTTGTTGTTCTGGCTCAGCATTGATTCAGTTTGTAGCATCTGTCTGGACCATGAGCCCATTTCTGACTCTGAGCAACACTTTCATTTCCAGACTAAACAAACTGAGGATTCCATCAATATTCCTCCTATTTCCAATTCAATGATGGTTGTGTGGTAATCCTGGCCCAGACTCAGCGCTCACACTCCACACACACTCCACACACACTGCACACACACTCCACACACACACTGACCTGGTTTTCTCAGCAGAGGTGAGCGCTGTGGGGGAAGTGAACAGATAAATGTAATGTACAGGAATATTAGACTTCTATGAGATATTAAAGGGACATTCCAGAATTTTGAACATAGGGCCTCATTTACTAATGAGGCAGAGTGTAGTCGCTGTGTGGAGACAATTTTTTAAATAATTCATCCAGTCCTTATATATACACTAAGTCTAGGCTAGCGGATCTGAACAGCGCCTGTTAGCCTTGTCAGGGTTTGATGTTTGTGTTCCCCCTCCCTTCTGTCTGCCTGCTCCTCCCCTCGTGTGTGATTGCCTGCTCGCCCCTCCTGTGTAATTGCTTGCTCCACCCCTAATGTGTTACACCTGTGTCTCATTTGTTTCCCCACCCTTAGTATATATAGTCTGAGTCTTCCCCTGTGTCTTTGGTCAGATTGTCTTTTCTTTTTCCCCGTGCTTTTTCCCCGTGCTTTTTCCCCGTGCTTTTTCCCCGTGCAGCATTTATCGTGTCATGGAAATAAAACCACTTTGTTGAAGCCACGCATTTGGGTCTCCTGTGCTTAGTCTGATAAGCCTGCCACTAAAAACAGTCTTACTCACTCCACAAAGCACCCAAAGCAAATGTGTTATTACTCCAGACTATCGATGGAAATGTCTGTGTTGATAGAATAATGTTTGAAGTAAAACCAATCTTGCATTTGAAGGATTTCTGTCTGAGCAGCAACAGCGAGTTGTACTTCCTGATAGGACTGATCCACCCAACTGCAGGTAAACAAACTCACTTGCCGGAGTCTGTGTACCTGCAGCTGCCGTAGCCGTACATAGGTGTAGTTTGATAGAACAGCATAATCCTGTTTCCTGGTGTAGTTTGATAGAAGAACATAATCCTGTTTCCTGGTGTAGTTTGATAGAAGAGCATAATCCTGTTTCCTGGTGTAGTTTGATAGAAGAGCATAATCCTGTTTCCTGGTGTAGTTTGATAGAAGAGCATAATCCTGTTTCCTGGTGTAGTTTGATAGAAGAGCATAATCCTGTTTCCTGGTGTAGTTTGATAGAAGAGCATAATACTGTTTCCTGGTGGAGTTTGATAGAAGAGCATAATCCTGTTTCCTGGTGTAGTTTGATAGAACAGCATAATCCTGTTTCCTGGTGTAGTTTGATAGAACAGCATAATCCTGTTTCCTGGTGTAGTTTGATAGAAGAGCATAATCCTGTTTCCTGGTGTAGTTTGAGAGAACAGCATAATCCTGTTTCCTGGTGTAGTTTGATAGAACAGCATAATCCTGTTTCCTGGTGTAGTTTGATAGAAGAGCATAATCCTGTTTCCTGGTGTAGTTTGATAGAAGAGCATAATCCTGTTTCCTGGTGTAGTTTGATAGAAGAACATAATCCTGTTTCCTGGTGTAGTTTGATAGAAGAGCATAATCCTGTTTCCTGGTGTAGTTTGATAGAAGAGCATAATCCTGTTTCCTGGTGTAGTTTGATAGAAGAGCATAATCCTGTTTCCTGGTGTAGTTTGAGAGAACAGCATAATCCTGTTTCCTGGTGTAGTTTGATAGAAGAGCATAATCCTGTTTCCTGGTGTAGTTTGATAGAAGAGCATAATCCTGTTTCCTGGTGTAGTTTGATAGAAGAGCATAATCCTGTTTCCTGGTGTAGTTTGATAGAAGAACATAATCCTGTTTCCTGGTGTAGTTTGATAGAAGAGCATAATCCTGTTTCCTGGTGTAGTTTGATAGAAGAGCATAATACTGTTTCCTGGTGTAGTTTGATAGAAGAGCATAATCCTGTTTCCTGGTGTAGTTTGATAGAAGAACATAATCCTGTTTCCTGGTGTAGTTTGATAGAAGAGCATAATCCTGTTTCCTGGTGTAGTTTGATAGAAGAACATAATCCTGTTTCCTGGTGTAGTTTGATAGAAGAACATAATCCTGTTTCCTGGTGTAGTTTGATAGAAGAACATAATCCTGTTTCCTGGTGTAGTTTGATAGAAGAGCATAATCCTGTTTCCTGGTGTAGTTTGATAGAAGAGCATAATCCTGTTTCCTGGTGTAGTTTGATAGAAGAGCATAATCCTGTTTCCTGGTGTAGTTTGATAGAAGAACATAATCCTGTTTCCTGGTGTAGTTTGATAGAAGAGCATAATCCTGTTTCCTGGTGTAGTTTGATAGAAGAGCATAATCCTGTTTCCTGGTGGAGTTTGATAGAAGAGCATAATCCTGTTTCCTGGTGTAGTTTGATAGAACAGCATAATCTTGTTTCCCGGTGTAGTTTGATAGAACAGCATAATCCTGTTTCCTGGTGTAGTTTGATAGAACAGCATAATCCTGTTTCCTGGTGTAGTTTGATAGAACAGTGAGGTATTTTAGGGCTGTATGAGCTGTCTGCTCCTCTGCTCGTTGAACCTTTACTCATCTGATTGAAGTACAAGGCCTTATTAATGAAAAGAATGGATGCGTGACACAATTTTCTTTTATGTGAGCAGAATGTTTCTCATTGGAGCAGATCTTTTTGATTCCTCTCAAGGAGAGGTGTGCTTTTTGTTGCTCTCAAAATAAGTTTGTGACCCTAAATGATTTAGAAAACACATCTCGTCAAATGTTTTTATGGTGCAGTTTAGATTTGTTTAAAGTAAGGATGGTCTTCCCTGTTTTCCTGTCTCCTCACTGCATCAGCAGACAAAAGACTAAATACTTATGATGATATTTTTGAACACATTTATTAAAAACAGCAACAGCTGCCGACTCACCAAAATACAACTGGCTAAGTGGCAACAGTGCGTTGGGTTGCCACGGCGACACTGAAGGATGGGTCAAAAGCTGAGGACACAAAGAGACTTCTTTTAAAAGAACTCTGTCATTTTACTGAGAACTGTAACGCTCATTTATTCTTAATAATACATATTTACAATAACATGGACACGTGGGAGATATCAGCTGGTGTTTTAGTTCTCAAGACGATCCGGTCACTGAATGGTCACTTTCTAAACTCCAGCACCTGTGCAGTCCTGAGTCAGTGCTAGTGCAGCCTCTGCAGCTCAGGGAGCGAATTCTGGAGGTCCTGAGCTTCACATGAGGCCTGTTCACACACTGAGAGTGTGCACATGTGAAGGCTCTGGAGACACAGGAAATGTTCCCTCGAATTTTTTTCAGCACTGAGCAAATTGAGATGTGTCTGATCCTCAGCTCTATGAGCAGCTTCAAGAACTAATAATCACGTCAGCAACATGTATTTATTTATATTTATTCACTTGAGTTCAGCATTTGTGTTTAACAACAGGTTAGAAATGGGATTGTGTTCACTACAGTGAAATCTGAGCTGAAAAAGAACAGAGGTGAAATTCAGCTGAACAGAAACATAAATGTGATATCAGTGATAAAGTCTCTGTGCTCTACATGACACACACGTCTCAAACATTGTGACAACATGGATTAAATATACTCACATGTTGCAGCTTTAATCCTCCATTACAGTTCTGTCAGTGTCTTTATATTAAGGCCAAATGAAACAGAATCTTATCCACAGGGTTAAATACTGTCTGGGCTGTGGAACAGTTCTTTGTGAATCCTCTGCACAGATCAAACCAAACACTTCCAAACACTATTGTACAAGTTCTACACTGCAGCAGCAAATGAGCCGAAAATGACTGACAGCATCCACCAATATACAGCACATGTAAGCATATTCAAATGTCTCAGTTCAAAATGTGTATCAGTTCAAATAGCCAAAATCAATAGTTTTAGTGTAGACACTAAAGCTCAGCAGATAAGCCAAAAAAACACAAACAAAACACTCCCATTATCCAGAAGGGGGAACAGCGCAACATCAGCACATCATCTGTGCTGATGATGTGCTGATGATGCGCTTACAGTATTTTAACAAATGCCAGAAACAGACAGTCATTTGGTCACTATTGGCTGAACTCACAGACTGTATATAAAAGTGACCTAAGTCCCCCACAGCGTTTAGCGCCGCCCAAATGAGGCTCACGGATACAGGAGCGACTCTGGAGCCAGGCTCTATGTTATGAATAGGGTTTTTTGACAGACAAATTAGTGAAAAAAAAAAACAGGATCATCTAGAGCGAGTTAATACGAACATTTTAAGACAAAAATGACAAGGCCACAGCAGCAGTTACAGAGAGAGAAGCCACAAGATCCCAGTGTAAGTGAACGGGCCCCAGAGCCAAAAGGAGCTGGAAGAGCCTCCTGGAGCACTTCCTGTTTGGCCTGCGGCAGCTAACGCGTTAGCTCTGTCCACTCATATATACGGACTATGGCTGAACTATATCACCGCACAACACACGATATGATCCACCGCTCACACCAGCCCCAGGAGCTACAGTCTGTGCTCTAACAGACACACTGCACTCTCCCACCGTCTTTCTGGACACTAAAATGATGTTATATGACACAGAAATGTCTCAAGAGAGCGTTTTCGGAGGAAAAAGTATGAGATAGAGTCTGAGAAAATGATCACATATATGAACACATTTGATTAAAGCCGCTGTAAAGCCAAAAGCCATTCTAGAGTATTTAAAAGTTAATATCTTTGTCATTCCTGGGTCTATCAGTGTAAAATAAGTGTCTGAAAGATTTAATTTAATTAAATCCTTAATTTAATATGAAACTATTTATTTTATTTAAAGAGAAGTATTGGGTGGGTCCATTATCTGTCCGGGTGCCCCCTCTGGCTGTGATGGTTGGTGCCTCATGCCACAGGTCCATGTGGATAATCCGGCCTTGATCCCGTTGGAGGAATCACTCTAAGAAAAAACTACGAGCAATTATTTAATACACGTTCTGAAAAATCCTGTGTGCAGCAGAGACGTGAGCGACCGAGGTGCACAGCTCAGAGGGAACGCAGGGCACAGGGCCAGTTGGGATTACAATACCACTTTTCACAACTTCACAACTTCACAACTAAATAACCTGATAACTGCCCACTTCCTGGAGCTGGGCAACTCTTTCCTTGATTCACGATTCGATTGACCACACAGACAGTGTCCAGATCTTTCACCATGTCGTGAAAACCTTTCCACCGAATAAATTGACAGCATTTCTTATGTACACAATACGGACGGCATTTGATTAAACTTTCTTAATCAATCGCCAGGAGAATTAACGATTGATTATCGATTAATCATTAACGTTTTTATATTAAAATGATCATCATTATTATTACTGTTACTAATCTGCATAAACAAACAAAACTTTACAACATATAAACCATAAGGACTCCAGAGCCTCATCAGTGTGAGATCAGAATGTGTTTGATTCAGTTTTGCACACATTTGTTTACGTTTTACAGAAACGAAACTTAAAACCACACGGCTCATTTGCATAAACTGTAAATGCTGAAAAAAGCCGCTCTTTCCTTGTGCTGCTACTTCAGCTTCTGTTGGACTAAAGGACACGACTCAGTGGAATATGAGTGTTCTCTCTGTGACAGAGGGATGTTTGTGCCTGTGTCATTCTCAGGGGAAAGTGAGAGACGCAGGAAGTGACTACGGAAAGCCCACAGGAAGACTTGGCCAATGCAAAATGCAAAATGTACGCGCTGTATAAAAAAACTTAAATCGATTTTCTGAAAAAACGAATCGATTTGACTTGCCAACGCGATTTTTATTTTACATCGATTTTTTGCCCAGGCCTAACTGTTACTGATTTTTGTACAATAAAACACATTATAATTAGATGCAGACAGCACACAGCAGAATTATTTTGACCTCGAGAGACAAATAGAACTGGGGCCAGACACATTTTGCTCATAAACAAAACCCTTTAGCACAAAAATGTAAAAGAAGTTCACTAAATCAAATGAAACAGTCCTTGTGTAACTTTAATCCCTCTGAACTTTTGTTCCGACCGGTTTGACGAGCTCTCTGTGGTGAACTCCAGGCTCATATCCTCCTCTGCAGGAGTGTGTGCTGGATTCTCCTGTGCTCCTGGATGCACTCTGTGGAACGGCCCATCTCAGCATGAGCCAGTGCTCCTACTCTTTAATATACCGCACAGTTCAGTTTGTCTGGAGGCTGCTCCTCCTCCTCCTCCTTCTCCTGGTGTTTTTAATCAGGATTATATGATGAGCACAGTACTTGGCCTTGTGTGAAATACTGTGAGGTTCCACTGCAGGAGGACAATGGGACTGGAGTTTGTCATAGAGAAACTCTGTGTTTTAGAGATCTTTTTAGAGATCTTTGAAAAGCTTTTATCCAGTTGTTTCTTCTCAGGTCCCTTGTCCATGTTATAGTTGGAGTGAGTTGTGCATGTTTAGGTCATCTTTTTTTCTTATAATCAAGACAATATAGATCAGAGCGATCGACCCTTGTTTCAAATCCTTCAAATCAGGCTGGAAATCTCAGGGTAGTAATGAACTCAGACCTGAACTTTAACAGCCACATCAAATCAATAACATCTGCAGCCTTTTGCCATCTAAAAACGGCAAAATGCTCTACTCGACTGTCTAAAGCAGAATTGGAGAGTCTTCTCCATGCGTTTGTCTCCAGTAGGTTAGATACTGTAACAGCCTCTCACTGGCCTCTGCAAACGAGCTGGAAAACAGCTGCAGAACATCCAGAACGCTGCAGCTCAGGTCCTGACTCGAACCAGGAAGTACGAGCGCATAAGTCCTGTGCTCAGGTCTCTGCACTGCCCCCTGTGGCTCAGAGACTTTAAAGCAGCTCTGCTTGTGCACAAGTCTCTCTATGGCCGAGCACCAAAGTCCATCTGTGACATGTTAGAGCCACATGAACCATCTGCATCTGAGGACCTCAGGGACCGGCCTCCTGCTGGAGCCCAGAGTCAGGACTAAACTTGGGGAGTCAGAGTTTCAGACTCATGCAGCTAAAACCTGGAACAGTCTGAACATGTGAGACAGACTCTACTCTGACTCTGTTTAAATCCAGGCTCAGAACAGTTCTGTTCAGCTGCAGATGACTGAAAGGTTTTCATTTTCCATTCCGCACTCGTCTCTATAATTTAATTCTTCTCTCTCTTTTGAATTTTATGATGATTTATGTTTTGTATTGTGATTTGAATGTATTTCTTATTCTGTAAAGTGCTTTGAATTACTTTATGTACAAATTGTGCTGTACAAAAAAAACTTGCCCTGTTTTCACCTCCAGTCGTGCACGTCCACTGTAACACAGGCACTTTCTCCTCCCACTTTATGTTCTTAATCTGTGATGCAGATAATTCATTTTTGCATGAACAAAAAAAAAATCTGCTACTCGATGTGTAACTATCTATAGGAGTGGCTGACAGCACACCATGTTTACTGTCAACCGGGACTGAACCGGGACTGAACCGGGACTGAACCAGGACTGAACCGGGACTGAACCGGGACTGAACCGGGACTGAACCGGGACTGAACCAGGACTGAACCAGGATCAAGGTCCTGTTAAATAGATCACTTATACGGGATTTGGAATATATGTTCTGTAAAGCATGTGGTTTAGAACAGGTGAAAGACTTTAGAGGAGGAAACGTGACTCTTGATAGAAGTCTGTGTTGTTTGTGCACTGGCTGCACTGGGACGGTACAAAAGTGCTGGAGAAGACGATCTGATAGTTTAAAGCAGACTCTTGTTATCCTGTTTATTGCTTATACGACCTTGGCTCCCACAGGCCTTATCTATGCTGCATTCTCACAACAGGAGAAACGCTTTGCATCACAAAATCTCTTACTAAATATTTCATTTTCTCTGTTAGAAAATACATGAATACTTTAAGTTTTAAACTTTTATTCAACCAAGAGTTCTGTCACTTCAGTGAAAATATGCTAGAAATATACTACGTAAGTACAACTTATAAAAACGTTACTGAAGTAAAAGTGTTTTAAAAGTTTTAACATACAATAAACATCATCTTTTGACCAGTTGACTGATGGGAAAATCAACACTGACGTAGAGTCCAGACACCCAGGGGCCAGGGGCCAGGGGCCACATGTGTGACGTGGGCTGATGTCTCACTCTAGCCCTGCTCCTCTGCGCTCTCAGCTCAGGCTGATGTAGAAGCGCCTGGCGTCAGGGTCATTTATCAAAACAAAAGCAGTGCAGGCTCCAATCATCAGTCACCACAACAATGAGCTGTGCTGCCTCCAGGGCCCAGGGCCTGGGGACACACCGGGGCCCGACCACACAGTCCAGGGCCCAGGGCCTGGGGACACACCGGGGCCCGACCACACAGTCCAGGGCCCAGGGCCTGGGGACACACCGGGGCCCGACCACACAGTCCCTCCTGTGCTCTGTGTGAATGCAGGAGGAGCTGGACACACAAACATTCCAACTCAGGACTGTCCAACCACAGCTGCTCATTTGTGTCCCTCAACTTCAACACTTATGTTTTTAGGTTTGTTCTTGACTAAAGAGATGAACATTGCCAGAAAGATGAATTCTTGAGAATTCATTTTGTTCTGATCCTTGGTTCCAAACACGTTCAGTGAGAGCGTCTCAGACTGTTGTGAAGAACTCTCTTCATGCATTCTTCTTTCTGCTGTTGTCCCACAGATAAATATAGAAATCCTTAAACTCACAGTCAAAGAATGAGTCGACTGACAGATATTTTGGTCAACTAAGACTCCACTGACATTTACTACAGCTGGACTTTTACCTGAGAGAAAGAAGAGTTTGGTGATTTTATAGAAATTGCTGTTGTTTCTCAGTTGTTGTTTTTTTCATTTTTTCCCTTTTTATTAATAAGGCTCCATGTTTGTTCCATACGCTTCTCTGATTGAAGCTGTCAGTCACACCCCTCTGAAATGGGAAAGACAGGATATGAGCTCAGACCCACACATCTTTGTAAAGTGATCAAAGACATACTGCTCGAGCCGTCCCCTTTGACATGGGCTCTAGGAACTGTTCTAGAAAAAGGAAATTTAGAGACCAGCGCTGGAGTAGACTGGATCAGTTGTTCCCCGTGCACAAACGTGTAGGTTATTATGCCTGAAATACTGCGGCTCTTTGACTTAGTGCATAATATCCACAGGAGCTGCTCTGTGTCTGGGTCAGTCCCTCTGCTCTGTGTCTGGGTCAGTCCCTCTGCCTCCAGCTCAGAGGTATTTTAGCTGTAGTTAAGAGGCTTGGCTAAGTGATGCTCTCCCACCAGCAGAACTATAGACATTGTGTAGAAATGTCACTTGGAGCAAAGGATTATGGTTTATGTAGTCGTGGGGCAACAGTAGCTCAGTTGGTCGAGCGTTTGTCCACTGATCTGAAGGTTGGCGGTTCAAATCCCTCTCTCCACATAAACATCATTGAGGGGTCAGATCCACTGACCCGCTGGTCGCTGGTGTGTGATTCCAGCTCCCACAGGTGAATGCTGTTGTTGTGTCCTTGGAAAACCCCCCTCGCCCCCAGTGTCTGCGTACACCGGTGTATGAATGTGTTCACTGCAGCAAAAGAGAAGGACTCCACAGTAGAACCTTTTCTAGCCGCCTCACACGAGTGTGGTTCTGGTCCCAGAGAAGGCCGGGGGGATGCATAAGACTGGCCCCTTACTACTTTACCAATTGAAATAGTTTCTTTTATATTTGGACCCTTGGTCATTCATGTTGTATGTGATGAAAGAAAGAGAATGAGTTGTATGTTGTTTGATGTTATAGTTATTCTCCTTCTCATTTGAGTGTTTCATGCCTGAGCATCTTTCATCACTTATTTTCAAGATCATTTTGCCGATCAGCTCCTCTTGTCACCTCCACTGTGACATGCACACTTCCTTTTCCAATGTTATGTTTAAGTCCACATTATAAAATAATCTTATAACTACAGTATGTAACAGATGATTCAAGTCTTTAGCCCAAAGTCTGGTACAGCACAAGTGTGTCTGACAGTCTGTTATCAGAGGAGAGTGATCTCAGGAGGAGGAGCAGAGAGAGGAGCAGAGGAGCAGAGAGAGAAGGAGAGAGAGGAGCAGAGAGAGGAGCAGAGAGAGGAGAGAGAGGAGCAGAGAGAGGAGCAGAGAGAGGAGCAGAGAGAGGAGAGAGAGGAGCAGAGAGAGGAGCAGAGAGAGGAGCAGAGAGAGGAGCAGAGAGAGGAGCAGAGAGAGGAGAGAGAGGAGCAGAGAGAGGAGAGAGAGGAGCAGAGAGAGGAGAGTGATCTCAGCCCCTCTACAGCCTCGGTCCTGTATCAGAGAAGGAACTGGTCTGAGGAGGAGGAGACCCCTGTGTTACTGCAGGAGACAAGCCCCATAAACCCCAGATACAAGAGCAGAGAGAGGAGCAGAGAGAGGAGCAGAGAGAGGAGCAGAGAGAGGAGAGAGAGTAGCAGAGAGAGGAGCAGAGAGAGGAGCAGAGAGAGGAGAGAGAGGAGAGAGAGGAGCAGAGAGAGGAGCAGAGAGAGGAGCAGAGAGAGAAGGAGAGAGAGGAGCAGAGAGAGAGGAGCAGAGAGAGGAGCAGAGAGAGAAGGAGAGAGAGGAGCAGAGAGAGGAGCAGAGAGAGGAGCAGAGAGAGAAGGAGAGAGAGAGGAGCAGAGAGAGGAGCAGAGAGAGGAGCAGAGAGAGAAGGAGAGAGAGGAGCAGAGAGAGGAGCAGAGAGAGAAGGAGAGAGAGGAGCAGAGAGAGGAGCAGAGAGAGAAGGAGAGAGAGGAGCAGAGAGAGGAGCAGAGAGAGAAGGAGAGAGAGGAGCAGAGAGAGGAGCAGAGAGAGAAGGAGAGAGAGGAGCAGAGAGAGGAGCAGAGAGAGGAGCAGAGAGAGACGAGAGAGGAGCAGAGAGAGAAGAGAGAGGAGCAGAGAGAGGAGCAGAGAGAGGAGCAGAGAGAGAAGAGAGAGAAGGAGAGAGAGGAGCAGAGAGAGGAGCAGAGAGAGAAGGAGAGGGAGGAGCAGAGAGAGGAGCAGAGAGAGGAGAGAGAGGAGCAGAGAGAGGAGCAGAGAGAGGAGCAGAGAGAGGAGCAGAGAGAGGAGCAGAGAGAGAATGAGAGAGAGGAGCAGAGAGAGGAGCAGAGAGAGGAGCAGAGAGAGAAGAGAGAGGAGCAGAGAGAGGAGCAGAGAGAGGAGCAGAGAGAGAAGAGAGAGGAGAAGAGAGAGGAGCAGAGAGAGGAGCAGAGAGAGAAGAGAGAGGAGCAGAGAGAGGAGCAGAGGAGAAGAGAGAGGAGCAGAGAGAGCAGACAGGAGCAGACAGGAGCAGACAGGAGCACCTCCTCTCCTCACAGGACAGGACTGTACCCCACACACTGCACCTGTGGGTTGGGGTCAGAGGGACAGACATGAGGTGAGGATCAGGGGCATTATCAGGACTCTCTGTGACGTCAGAGCTCTTCAGAAGTGAGGAGGGGAATGTCCGAAGGGAAGTGTGAAAAACGTGTCTGTATCTGAGTGTTTCTGAACCTTTTCTGAGTCATGACACATTTTGGTTAAAATGATTTCATCCGCTTCCTTAAATGGCTAAATGTTGATTGTCTCGCTTCCTTTTTGGATCACAAGTTTGCCCGAGACACTTAAAATGGTAAAAATAGTAAAATATAAAATGAAATCTGTGTTTGAATTTGTTATGAGCATTTTTTGTAATTTATACAAATGAGCCGTGCGGTTTTGTGTTTAGTTTCTGCGGTTTTGTGTTTAGTTTCTGTAGAGACGACGTGAGCATCAGTCCTGCGTCCTGTTGTTGCAGCACGACTTTTTTCCTGGTTATTTATCTAAATATACACCTGCACCCGATGTTTATGAGGACCTAGAGGTTAATTGGAACCTCCCTTTTGTTTGGTATTTTACGGTTTACACACATTCCAACATCCACACCAATAAAAACATGAAATAAATAAATAGCTTATTGCACTCAATCCCTTCAGGCCTTTTATCTGCCTGAACACGTCCACTGCTGGTGGGTAGAAGCTGTTGCACAGCTCGTTTGTGTGTGAGGAGGTCTGAAGCCTTCCTGAGGGGAGAGGACAGAAGAGGCAGTTCCCAGAGTGTGTGGGGAGAGATGGATGCAGATGTTAGAGGCCCCTGTGCAGAGACGTGAGGAGGAGATGTGTCCAGGTTCAGAGAGAGAAGCCACAACACACTCAGCACAAGCTGCAGGTCCTTCTTTTCAGCAGTGTTCAGGCTCCGTACCGTGACAGTGTGCAGGCTCCGTACTGTGACAGTGTGCAGGCTCCGTACTGTGACAGTGTGCAGGCTCCGTACTGTGACAGTGTGCAGGCTCCGTACTGTGACAGTGTTCAGGCTCCGTACTGTGACAGTGTGCAGGCTCCGTACTGTGACAGTGTGCAGGCTCCGTACTGTGACAGTGTGCAGGCTCCGTACTGTGACAGTGTGCAGGCTCCGTACTGTGACAGTGTGCAGGCTCCGTACTGTGACAGTGTGCAGGCTCCGTACTGTGACAGTGTTCAGGCTCCGTACTGTGACAGTGTTCAGGCTCCGTACTGTGACAGTGTTCAGGCTCCGTACTGTGACAGTGTGCAGGCTCCGTACCGTGACAGTGTGCAGGCTCCGTACTGTGACAGTGTTCAGGCTCCGTACTGTGACAGTGTGCAGGCTCCGTACTGTGACAGTGTGCAGGCTCCGTACTGTGACAGTGTGCAGGCTCCGTACTGTGACAGTGTGCAGGCTCCGTACTGTGACAGTGTGCAGGCTCCGTACCGTGATGTGCAGCAGTCTGCAGAACACTTTTGAAGGTGCACTTTAGGGCCTGACCAGGATTTTGTTGCCACCAATATGATACTGATAAAATGGGAGTTGGAGCTTATGACATAAAAATTCACTGTAAATCTTCAGTTGTTTATAAAACTTAGGTTTGGCTCTATTGGATTTTCATTTGGGTTTATTTAGGCGACATTTATTGTTACGTCATATTTAAAGACAGTCGGTCGGCCTAAGGGCGTTTTGTATGATATTCTAGCCAGTAAAGAAAGTACTGTACGGTAAACGCGCGTGTGCCGTGATAATTAATGATCTGCGAAATGCAGATAATTCATACGGGTGGAGGTGGCCCTCCACCCGTTTTTTTGGCCTCTGCTTCTTTCTGTTGGCTGAGCAGAACTCAAATGTTATTTTTTTCTCAGATAGTATTTTCTTGAGTGTTCATGTGCACAGTCACATTTGAAATGCAGCCTATTAAACTATAAATGTAGAGGCTGAACATATCAGGTTTTCATTTCCTAAGTGAGGTTTTAAGTGGAGGTCAGGTTAAAACAGCATTTTGTTAATAATTTGCATAACTATTTGAAGCAGCCACTGAATTTACATTTACTTTAACAACCTAAGGCATTAAAAACATGCCTTACGCTTTAGACGATATTTTTATATTTCATTTTTCGTTGCTTCCAAGTTCTTCTCTCCCCGTTGGTTTGCACCTAAACGAAAATCAGATTTTATTCCTATTCAACTCGGCAAATAAGCGATGATCTTACAGCTGAATGTGAACTCAACTGAACAGTTTAAACTTACGCACTGACTCGGGCCGCAGTTTCCTCCCATGCACCTCTCTCTCCTTTGCCGCTGCAGGTGTTTGATTTTCAACGGAAAATGTCTCCTCCCCATAGCCTCCATGAGGCCCTCGAGCTCCAGCTGAAGTAACTCCATCTCTTTTTGACCGTTGTCATGGTGACGCTCATGGTTTTGGGATCCACTGACTATGGCTTTTTATAGTAGTTGTGCAGGCGCGTAACTCGAGGTGAACCTACTCAGAGTTGATTTACCTCATTCATATCAGCGATTCTGGAACCAGAAACTTAGAGTTTTCCCGTCTCAGAGTAACTCAAAGTTCAGGGATAGACTCAGAGTTTGTTTAACCCGCTTTCTGGAACAGCCCCCTGGTATATATAAATAAATAAATAAATAAATAAATAAATAAAATGGTTGATTCTGCATAAATGTAGCCATGTTTGTTTTTGATCAAACGGAGCATTAGTCTCTGAGGGAGAGGGCAGGGGGTTAGGGCAGGGGGAGGGCAGGGGGTTAATCACACCTGTGTGGTTCTGGCTCCTACAGCATGTGTCGGTACAGACTCGGATCTGCCAGCTCCAGCCAGGTCTTACTGCGTGTGTCCCCTCGAGTTAGACACATCTCTGTCCTCACATATTAAAGCACATCTCTGTTGTTTCACTTTGCTGCAGAATCTTCTACGTGTCCCATGACTCTCAGGACCTGAAGATCTTCAGCTACATCGCTCGAGATGGACAGAGCAACGTGTTCCGCTGTAACGTCTTCAAGTCCAAGAAGAAGGTAGACCTCCACATGCCTGTGCCCACCACACACCATCAAGTGTTCTGCAGTATTCTGCTGATGAAAAGAAACCAGAATATTTAATGCTAATGTTCCACTGACACAATGAGCCTAAACCAGAGCTGTGCCCCCAGAACTATTCAAGGATTTGTGTTGATAAAGAGGGGCCAAAATCATGTACATGTTTTCTCCCATAAACGTTATTCCCTCAGGTCTTAGATGCCATCCATGCATCTTTGAATAATCTAGTGATCTCTCCTGGGACCTATTCGAACCCTCCTTACAGCTGTAAGACTTCATGAAGTTTCATGAGCGGGATGCACGATGATTGTGTTGTGATAGTGCTCTGAAGGGGGAGTGACTTAGTGCTGAGAGCAGGAGGGACACTCAGACCACCAGACATTAAATACATTGTTATTTGGCTATTTTCAAAGCAACAAAAGGTAAACTGGTGCTCTAAATGTTATGTTAAATGTTTCTGTGTTATCAGTTACTTTGCCATAAGTAAAATACCCTCTATTTAAACAACATAAGCTGCTATTTATTCAACCTTCTGTACCTCAGATCTTATCACAGTACTGAAAACAACCAAAAGTTGCCCACATGATAAATATTGACCCCTAAAAAGAGTAGTTCCATCGATCACATGTTGAGGTCCCTGTAGTGGTTATGGTGACGGGCCGATCTGCACTGTACAGTCTGCACACAACAGCACAGGGCACATCTCTGTCTGAGCTCCATGACCTTTAAAACTCTGTTAAGATTACATCCTGGTCAGGATCTTTTATTGTGGCTGTTTCCTCTGTAGAGATGTCATTTCTTTACCTAGAATATTCCAGTATGGCATTAGACTTGAAGGTGTTTTATGGTGAAAAAATATCAATTGAAAACCATAAATCATTACTGTGATCAGGGTCACATCTTCACAGTGTAAGAAAAATATTCCTCACACGGGTCACACTAAATCTGTCGTGTTTCACGTGGGTTCTTCTTTAAGTATTGGACGGTTCCTATACTTAAAGAATGTGGGAACTGAACTGGACTGATTGGAATTTGATTATTCTGAGCTCAGCAGCTCCACGTGGCCTTTGTGGTTCTGACTTTACTAGAATTAAGAGTTTGGGACACAACTCAACTAATGTTGAGAAAATATTACCAATACAATATAATCAATTACCTATTTTAAATAATTCATAATTAATTAAACATTTTGATCTGAAGGTTCATTAAGTTCTTTGACATGACAGGGACCAGAATCTGAAGTAAAACATCACATTGATTGAGTAAAACTGTGGTTTATGAATATTTATTGACCAAGTTAAACAGCATTTAAATATTAAATTATGCAAATGAGTTCAGAATGAGTAAAATGAGGCTGATGTGGACAAAGGAACTGTACAAAAGTCTTAAGAGTTATTTAAAGCTGTGTTGAGTTTGCACTGATCAGCCTTTCTGTGACATGCACATACGACCAGTAGAGGAGATGTCCGTTCGGTTTGGTCCTTCGGGCGGTTTCTCTGTAGTTCGAAGTCCTCAGGGCGTCGGATCTGAAGAATCAAACTTGTTGAGATGGAGGCCACAGAACGAGACAGTCTGAAAACACTTTATCCTCGAAGAGGAGCAGGGACACTTAGTGTCTGTGAGGTCTGAGTAGCGCTGACAGAAATGAGGCAATTAGTCAAAAATGCGTTGACTATAAAATGCAATTGTTCGGATTTTGGAAAAATGGTCAGATTAAGCTACAGCTGTAAAAACGTGTCAAAAAGACGGGCAGAACTTAAAGGAGGAGAGAGAACTTCATCATTGTCTCTCCTTCGGCAGCTGGACAAGAACTGGACAAACTGCTGGAGAAGCAGCAGTTTAAAGTCTGATGAGAGTTCCCTTCCACCTTCGCGCTAAAGCTGAGCGGGAAGGCAGAGGGGTGATGGGTTACCTTCTCCTGTTACACATGAACCATTAACAGTTTAAACACATACTGTAGGTCTAGGGCTGCAGCTATCGATTATTACAGTAATTGATTATTCTGTCGATTATTTTGTTTCAATAATCGAGTAATCGTTTGTTATTGTCGTGTCTACTTTGCACATGTTAAGTCCACACCACATGTGACAGATCCACGTGTTTTGGACATGAAAAACATAATTATCGCTGGGCTAAAGTCGACTCACCTCACGGTTTCTCACTTGATGTAATGTACGGTTCTGTTTAGATGTTGTAGCATCAGTGTGGAGAAGGTGACTTTTAAATGTAATCCCCTACAGATTACAGATTACATTCCCCAAAATGTAGTTTGTGATGTAATCAATAAAATGACTTAAAATGAGTAACGTAATCTGAATACTTTAGATTACTTGATATTGTCATGATTTTTAAAACTACATAAATGTAGCAACCAACTCCTGCAAATTCTTGTTTGGTTTTAGACCTGGTTTAGTCCTGGTTTTAGATCTGGTTTAGACCTGGTTTACACCTGGTTTAGACCTGGTTTAGACCTGGTTTAGACCTGGTTTAGACCTGGTTTAGACCTGGCTTAGTCCTGGTGTTAGTTCTGGTTTAGAGGCACAGGAGGAAGCGCGATCCACGGAGTGTACGCGACAAGACACAAT